>JAVKPL010014967.1:0-95687 GCA_032173675.1 Gastrolobium villosum | reverse complement strand
CATAAATTAAAAACAGCACAATCTCATACACAATTATATTAGTTAGCTCCCAATGTCGATAATCAATACATAACAATAATGAACAACATTCACTGTTGACATGATGCCTATGTTATACATGACCGATAAATGTCTTGCGGTCAACTAACATAAGATTAGTACTAATACGTTCTATTGAAATGTACACTATGTTTTTTAGCTTTTTCTATAATGACAAAGGTGCACCAGAGCAAGGACTATTGTACTCAAAGAATGAGATCCCACAATAGGAGATTACATATATGCAAATTGGGCAAGAGATGAGTCCACAAGGAAGTCTACATCATGATATCTAACTGGTTTGTTAACATTGCATATGATAGTAAGCATGGTTTCAATCACAGTAATTGAATTAGAATTTACAGATAAAAATCTTTTTCTTTGCTTTTTACTTTGTTGAATAAATATTGATTTCATATATAAATAATTCAAATACATAATTGCAACTTATTTATAACGCAGACATATCTTACATGTTCTAACATCATCAACCATGAAGTCCCCATAAGCTAACACCATCAACCATCAACCATGTTCATCTAAATTTTAAATGGTAGATGCAAAATTGCTTATTAACCTATAAGATATTTCTTGTTCTTTCATCCCAAATTGAATATGTAAATTCTAACCATGAAATTTAGTAATCATCAAATGATTGCAACTTTATAATATCATAGGAAGTACATTTAGCCATTTTTATTTAGAGCTAAAAGTTAACAATAGTACACCTTGTAGTCTATAGAATTCAAAGACTAATTTTTGTCAAACCGCTTTGCAGAGTTGGAATTTGCCAAATCAAACCCCAAAAATGGATTCGGAGCACCCAGAAATCTTACGATGGACTACCCATGTTGCTGGAAACTCACTAGAACAATTTTGGTTATTAAAAATTCGCATGAAAATGTACCTAAAACTTCAGATAAGCATATCTCATTCGTCTGACCTCCATTTAAGGCAAGTAACCAATCAAAATATCGTCTCAATGAGTAGAACAAAGCCCAATAGATTTCACTTCCTGAAATTTTTGAGACCGGAACTGAAAAGTTGCTGCTGCAGAATCTTCAAACTCATATCCCAGCAAATCCTTCCGTCAAATCACGAAAGTGATTTGAAATCTAAGTTCCTCTCGATGAAATCTTAGAATAGACACCTTACTTGCTCAAATCCAACACACCAAACTAACACTTCAAAATTGTTCGAGATTATGAGTTTGAGACATAAGGGTTTAGAGGTGCTCGAAATCTTATACTGAAAGACATCAAATTTGGAATGCTCAACAGTATTACTTCCAACTTAGGAAACCCTAGAAACAATGCAAGCTATTAGGCTCCGGCCCATATAAACCCAAATAGTCATGCTCTCACTTATTGTGTTTGTATGTTAGTGTATAATTAATGGGTTTTATAAGAGTTATGTTGTAGGAAGAGTGATTGTGTTATGTTATAGAGATTCGTTTTGCGTGATAGAGTTTTTTTTTTTTTGCTGCAGGCCCCACGAAATGTTGTGTGTGTAGAAAATTCTTTTTGGTCATGTTAAATGTTAGATGATAAACCCATAATTAATATATGCAATGATAATGATAGTTAATGTGGCAGGAAAGTGAGTAACACAAACTATTAAGTATGAAAAAGGTTTTACCACAAAATAAGAGGAACAACTCAAACAATCACCATGCCATGAAGCCTCGTGTATGTATAAATATTTTGTGGAAATGCTGCTGGTGTGTGAAATGTTCTTAGTTCTATTTTTGTATCAATTTTTGATTGGGCCGGTGGTTTATTTCTTTTTCTTCCCTAACATGTTTCGAAGGTCTAGAACCCTCAATTTCAAAAAAAAAAAATATTGCTTGGTCCGACACATGGAAAGGTGATAAAGTGGGCTTAATTGGTTTTGAAGATGTGCATGTCCTTTATAAGACTTGGAATTTGGATATCCTTGTAATATAAAACCTTCACACCATCTTCAAAATCAAAGTAATTTTTCAAGATTCCCTTTCCTTTATATTCAAGCATTGAACTTCTCTCTCTATCAAAAATAGGAAGAAAAAAAAAGGAGTTCTTGCTTTATCAAATATATCCTAGTTGAGCCATATTCTTGAAAGTTTCAAACAAAAATTACATTAATCAAGTTTATTACTTCAAAGTTTCTCAGAACTACGTACAATTTTATTTCTTATAAGTTTCTCATAAACTGCATCAAACTAACTACAACACTAAGTGTGACTTAAGAAATAGAATCTATAATTTTACTCTGACACCAAATGTTTACCGCTAAACCAATAGTTATAATTAAGGATAAACAAATTCTCCTTTTAATGCGGAAGTTTTATTTGGTGGAGCAACTCACATGAGTCACATCACTGAGCATTGGAATCTGTGATATATTTTTTATTTTGTTTTTCCTAACCAATTAATGGGTCCCATCAAAAATCTCTCTCAGCTGCAAAAAAGAACTTCTCCCCTCGGAGAAGTTTTTTGCCCATTAATTAATCATAAGAGTGCAACTTCGCTTAAAATTTCCAGCAACAGATAATTTTGCAGAAAGTTTTTGTTCCGAACTGCGTTGACAATTGGGTTTATAAATTGTATTCTAGGAATTTCGGAGATATAAAGAAGGGTGAAATGTGTATCATTTAAAAATTTTAAGAGAGAAAAATAGATAGATAAAAGAGGAAAGAGAGTTGATAAAAAAATAAAGTGTGAGTTTCATCTATTTGTGAGAGTGAAAAGATATAAGTTGTGTCATTTACAAGAATAAACATTTTTTTCCTATCAAGAAATAAACGTTTGTTTTTACTGGAATTGGGAAAGGAATCAAATTTCATTATTGAAAAATATAAACTAATTGTTTGCCTCTCTGTCGTTGTCTGGCATCATTAATCACATAAGATTTTTGTCTGGTACATGCTTGACTTAGGGACTTGAATGAATGCACTGAAAGCATGCTCGATGTACATGGGTCGAATGGAGTCGAATTTTTTTAAAAATTGAATCGAATTGGTTTAAATGGTTCGTTTTGAAAGTGGTTCGGTTTGATTCAGTTCAAAATTAGTTCGGTTCAGAAGTGGTTCGGTTCGGTTGGAAATGTTCGGTTCGGTTCGATTTGGAACTGGTTCGGGTCGACTCTATTTTGAAAAGAAAAAAAAATAAAAAATAAAGTTATAAAAATTAATTTGATTCGGTTTGAAAACGGTTCGGTTCGGTTCAGAAACGGTTCGGTTCGGTTCAAAATGGTTCGGTTCTTAAATTGGTTCTAAAAACTGGTTCGGTTCATGTACTGGTTCTTTAAGAACCGGTTCAATTCATGAACCAGTTTTTAAAAACCGATTATTTTAAGGACGGTTCGATTCGATTCATGATTCAATTCAATTTTTTTTATTTTATTTTGGATATCCCTAGCTGTCATTTCATTATAATAAGAAACGGCTTTGCATCTATGGAGTGAAGTTTCCTTTTATGCACCTAAGACAAAAATATAATGGAGAGCCCATTATTTTTCTTTTATGAGTATATGACATGAGGGGAACACTTCCGTAGTAATACTAGAAGTGTTTTTTTTTTTTGGTTAAATACTAGAAGTGTTTTACCCAATAAGAATATGCCTTTTTCTGTGGAACCCTTGCATATTTTTTTAACAAACGTTTGATAGAGAAAAAAAAATTATAAGAATAATAATTTCTAAAAGTATATTGAGAAAATAAATTTATCAAGAAATATATGCAAAAAATTATTTTGGTAGGCAAAATATTATATATTAGGAATATTACTCAAATTAATGTTGGGTAATTTTACAAAAATAACCTCTTAGAAATAACCCACATTCCTCAGTTTTCTTCCATTAGCGTTTACTTGCAAAATTGACCAATACAGTCTAGTAATTTATGAAAACATTCCTCAGTTTTCTTCCATTAGCGTTGTTACTTGCAAAGTTGACCAATACAGTCTAGTAATTTATGAAAAGAGCTTCCGCGTTTAATTAATCAAATACACTGCACTTATTATTGTATATATGTTAATACATTGAGTGAATACGAGACGTTATATTTCCAAAAAAAAAAAAAATTACATTAATCAAGTTTACTTCTTCAAAGTTTCTTAAAACTATGTACGATTTTATTTCTTTAAAGTTTCCAAAAAACTACATCAAGCTTAACACAACACTAATTGTCACTTCCGAATTAGAATCCATAATTTTAGTGAAACTATTTATAATTTAACACTAAGCCAAAAGTTATAATTAATTGTAAGAGTTCAACTTCGCCTAAAGTTTCTCATAACCACATCAAACTTAAGAGGTTACACCCATTTCCAGTTCCATGAGTTGGCATCTTAACCTTATCAAATCATAAAGGTCACATCAACACATGATACAATCATAGCGTACATATTCAGTAGTTGTGGCCTTGTGGCTGAGCCATAAACACATATAGAAAAAGCAGAAATACAAAAGGGTTTGTTACTACCGACACATATTAACCATATAGTAGATAAAATTGGTTCATAGAGGGTGCTCGTTACTGAAAGATAACCTTCAATATTGTGCTTACATAATTCTAATGATGATAACGAAGAGGAACCAAGTAGAGCTCAGTTTTTCTTCTCACAGTTGCACCAAAGGACTCTGTCATATCAAATTCTTCATGGTTCATTCCATTGGGAAGTTTCCAATCAAAATGATAAAGCATTTTAGCAAGTGGTATCTCAACATTTGGCATGGCAAATATCATTCCTGGGCATATCCTCCTTCCAGCACCAAATGGGATGTATTTAAAATCTGTGCCTTTGTAATCAATAGGGCAATCAAGAAATCTCTCAGGTTTGAATTTTTCAGCCTCAATCCAATGCTTGGGGTCTCTTCCAATTGCCCAAAAGTTGACAATGACCTTGGTCTTTGCAGGTATTTGATACCCCATGATCACACAACTCTCACTAGTTTCTCTTGGAATCAACAGTGAAAGAGGTGGGTGCAGCCTCAAGGTTTCTTTGATGACTGAATTTAGATATTCTAGTTGATGAGTGTCTGCCTCATCAACATCTCCTTTGGCACCACATACCCTTCTTACTTCAGCTTGTGCCTCTTGCATAACCTTTGGATTCTTCATAAGTTCTGACATAGCCCACTCTACAGCTGTTGATGATGTCTCACTCCCACCAATGAACATATCCTGTCAATGATGGAATTAGCTCTGATTTGTTCAACAAGAATTAGGCCATTAGCAAATGCAGGCACCTTCTAATGCAATGCTGCCACCCTTGGAGAAAGGATTAGAGGATCTTCTTTCTAAGAGTTTGCAGCATCTCAATATGGAAATCTCAAGTTACATTTCTACATCTTAAATTATGTATCTGCTTGGCTACAATCAAGGGTTAGAATTACATAGAAAACCATCATTAAGTTCTCTTTCTTGTTTTAATCATAAGTCTTAACACTGGGCAGAAGTCCCAAAATTTCATACTTTAGAATTAAGATGTTAGAAAACTATGACAGTTGTCAATATTAGTTTACCTTAAAATAGTCAAGGAAACAAAAATTTACTATAAAAATGGGAATTTCCTTCTATGTTGCCATTACCAAGAAAAAAAAAGGAATCTTTTCATGTGACATGAGATCATGAGTGAATCTATACAAATACAAATAACGGTGATAAAAAAAAAGCATCAGAACAAAGAATGACAAAATGATAATTGTTGATTTGTGTTTGAAAGGTTGAGATCCTCTCAGATAACCTCATATCATACCAGAGATCAATTCCAAAAAAGAAAAAGGGTTTCCTTCAAAATTTCCAAAACTAAAGTACTAAATACTGATTTGATAGATTTGGCTTCATTATCAACCAGGAGAAATTACTTTGAGAAAAATGTTTAGCATGTCAAGGAAAATAGAAAAAGAAAGCAACCACCCAAATTGAAAATAAAAATCAGACTAACCAGAAGAACAGCTCTGACATTGTCATCAGTCAAGTGCAATCCAAGGTCATTTTGCTTTTGAATTGATAGTAGAACATCAACTAGATCCTCCACTGATTCATAATGGCTCCTTTGGTTTTCTCTGTGTTCCTTGACGATGTTGTCCAGTATCCTATCAACCACCCAAATTTAAACTTCTGATGAAAGTATATGAATAGTTAAATATTATATTTCTAACAAGATTTAGTATTACGTGGGACTAACATATCTTTCTATGCATGCAGGGAGAAGATTGGGAAGGGGAGTTGTTATTGATATTGAAGACAGTGATGAAGATGAGTGCAATTCACAAGCTACATTGAATAGAAAAGTGACTACTACTCCAATTATTGCAGAAAATGAACATCTAAGTTCATCAGGAGCACTCCAGAAAAACCTTCCAACAGGAGTGGCTGAACCCATTGGAATTCTGAAAAGGGAATTTGCTTCTTTTCGTGAATTTGGTACAAATATCAATATCTTGGATAGCTTAGATAGTGATACTTCTAGTTCTAGTTCCAGTTCCTCTTCTGGTTCACTTGATTTGGATAGTCTCCCTCTGCCTTCCCTTACATTCAAAAGGATGAGAACTGATGCATCCGGCTTTTTGACCCTTATGACCCTTATTTAATAATTAATTACTAATTTGACCCTCATTTGAAACTAATTCGAAAATTTAACCCCTCCCAAAAACATAACACCAATCTGCCCCTGTTTGACCGTTGACCACGAAGCCTACCCGGGTACACAGCTACGTACCCGGGTATTTTTTGAATTTTTTGTCCTACCCGGGTAGATAGGTGTGTACCCGGGTAGATTTTTACGTTTCTGGAAATCCTTTGCATTACTTACCCGGGTACATAGGTATGTACCCGGGTAAGTGTCTGAGAAAAAAGGGAAGCGCGAGATGCTGTTTTGGAAGTGTGTCTTTCTCCCAATATTTTAATATGATATTAGTAGAAACATTATGAGCTGATGATGGATGTAACAAATTAATACATTGTGATATATAACCATAACCACTATAAGTGAATTCTGTGATAGGGGAAGCAGAAAACTTGATTGCAGAGAGTTTAGTAATACCCAGCTTACAGTAAATGACAAGAGCATCCGTGGAAAACATTAAAAAACAAGTTTTTTTTAATGCATATACCCCAAGACATGGCAGCCTCCATCATAAACTCTCTGGGATATTAAGCCCATCAGCCCAACATTTCCTCCACCGTACACCAAGTCTATACTCCGCTTAACCTGTAATTCACGCCACAAAACAAAAATACAAAACACAGACAAAGATGATGATGATGAATTTTTCACCAAAAAAAATACATCAATAGTTTTGCATTTTTTAATGCAACTTAAATTTTTTCACCAAAAAAAAAAAAAAAATCATAGAATTCATGTATGAAAAAAAAAGAGCATAGAATTCTCACCAATCTCTCACACACATTATATTCTCACCAATCTCTCTCATACATTATATTCTTACCAATATCTTTCACACTTTTATATTATGGCACTTTCTTTTCTCACAATATTATACACTATTTTTTCAAACACTTGGTAGAAAGTATATATTTTACTATGATATTAAATATCCTTATTTACAGATGGACTAACCCACTTTGATACCAGCTTTACTTTCAGACCACGACTTACAAGACAATGTTTCAATTCACAGTGATAAGAATATAGCCCATAGGATAGGGATAAGGAGATTCTAATAGGCAGAAGACTATATTTGGTGTTGATTCGAAGAAAAAAAAACTTAAACGCTCTTATAGTATCATTATTGCAAATTTGAAATGTGTTTATGAGAGATAAAATATGTCAAATGAGGTGTCATTGCGTAGATCTCAAAAAGTTATATTGAATCAAAAAATTTTTTATCTAATTCAGACACCCGAGTCAAAAGTTATGACATTCCGAAGTTTTACGGTTATATTGTTGATTTTTTTGTGCCACGCATAAATACCAGATGAGTCACGCCTAAATTAGGTGTGAATGTCTCGTGAGTCACGCTTAACTTAGGAGTGAATAATCATCTCCAAATTTGGTGTGAACAAATACAATAAATTTGTAAATAATTTCGAAATAGTTATATATTTGTAATTATTTATTTAAAAATAATATTTTAACTTTTTTTCCTTGAAATGATAAGTGTGAACTTGCATGTTTGAAGTAGAGCTTCCTCAATAGAGTTCATACTTTCTATACTTAACAATTTCTTCGTCAAGATTTTATAGGTAAGGTTTTAAAGTTGTTTACCTTTGAAATCATTATATCCAATAAATCTGTTTCAAATTTTTAATTGATATATATCTCCAAAAAAAAAAAAATTTAATTGATATATCAATATATGATTTTGTTTGTATGATTTAACATTCTTAAGCATTGTATATATTGTAAGGCTTTGTTCGGGAGTTGGTTCAAGGAGGATTCCTCCACCCCAACACACACACACACACAATCCTCAAGAGAATGCTCGTGACTATCAGTTCTACTGGCCAGAGTAGCTAACAAGTATGAACTATCACCTGAGACATTCCTCCAAACGCTATCCTCAAGAGAATGCTCGTGACTATCAGTTCTACTGGCCAGAGTAACTGGCCAGAGTAGCTAACAAGTATGAACTATGATTACTTTCATACATGACATAAAGATTACTTTCATTTATGCCTTACTCTCAGTATTAGACCACATTCCACATTCCCATGCCTTTCTTACATATAAGGCCATATTATTGGGAAATTCAAGGTGTGTATGATTATTCCAAGCTTTCAACTAGTTAAGACTAATCCAACACACACCAACTTACTCAAAGAAGTCTCAACATGATTTAAAACAACCATGAACTAACTTCTACCACATTATTCATGCTTGGCTGAATTCTTACTCAAGGGATGGTCATCATTATTTTCCAATTTCCAACAACACATGATACTTTTTCAACCACAAACAATCAACATGACATATCCATAATCAGATTTCAAATATACATTCATTTGAAACACAAGCAACTACACCTTAACTTATGAAATTCAAAATTTTCAAAGGTTGTCCAAATGATGTTTTGAACACATTTTCACCAACTAATTTCAGTCCTTATCATACTTTCAACTACTACCAAGTTCAAATCACAATGGAATATCATTATTCATACTTCATAAATTCTATGAAAACCTAAAAATAAAACTTCATGAAACTTAGATGAAAATAGAGTTTCTTACCACTAATGACTCCAAAAGGATCCAATGAGTGTTTTTCCAACTTCAAATGAAGTTCAACAACTCTCAATGGCCTAAACCACCAATAAAATTGCCATCTTCTAGGTGGATTTTCTTATCACACAATAGGTTTGAATGAGGTTTCTCCTATAATGCACGGACACGGACACGGGACATGAGACACGACACGACACACCGACACGTTAATTCTAAAAAATGTCATATTTGGACACGTTGGGACACATTTTGATATTAAATAAAATTTTTAATATATATAATATAATTTATATTTAATGCATATAAGAGTCCATAATAAGTCTATAACCAATCAAATATTTAAATTTTATAACATAAATATAAATATAAATAATTTTTCGTACTTTGTTAATTTTTTATGTCAAATTTTATAACAGAAAAAAATTAACTTATAAATTATTTCTTTTATATTTAGTTAACAAAATAAAATTAAGATTAAAAATAAAAAAAAACGTGTCCGAGCGTGTTCTAGCATTGACCGCGTGTCCGAAGAACGTATCGGAGAGTTGACAGCGTGTCCCCAAATATTGACTGTGTGTCGGACGCGTGTCTGAGCATGTCCGTGTCGGACACGTGTCCGACACAAATTTTTTTTTTTCAATTCACGTATCCGTGCTTCAGTGGGTTTCTCTATAAGGTTTTGATGACAAGACCAAAGTAAACCTTTTTCATGTTTAAAGTTTATTGATTTGGTGATTTAATAAGTTGTAATTCCAAGCTCATTAGCAATGGAGGTTTGTTTTCTAAGAGGAGAGAAAGCCATGAAAATGATGCTCACCAAAGAGAAAAGATGCTTAGCTAACTTACTAATCTTTTTCAACAAGTTTTGACTTTTTTACTGTAACAGCCCATTGTACACCGGTATTGTTAACATTAATTATGATATTAAGCGCAGTTACAATCACAGCAATTCATTTATAAAAATGGGAATAAACTCTTTCCGATTATTACGCGAACAGTAAAAGTATAAAAAGCGTAATAATAAAAAGCTGTGATCGTAACTGAAACACTAGCGCAAGACTTACTTAAACTATTTATACACTTTAATTTATTACATACAAGACACTAAGGGGTTCCCATAAACCCACTTAGCCAATTCCTCACTTTTTACGTTTTTACCAACTTAACCAGATTCACTAATTTATTTTCTGCGAACACAAAACAAAAATCCAAACCTAGACTCCAGGTTATCTTTTTTCCTTATTCAATTACCTTTCTAACAAGCTATCACACACTCGATTGCGAGCTCGTGAGCTCCGGTTATCGCCGTTTGAAGTTGGACAAACAACATTGCCCACTAACTCCAAAACAGCCCAAAACCTCCAATCTTCACAGAATATTCTGCACCTAACCACAAGGCCACTGTCTCTCAAACTTTTACACCATAAATTAGACACCTCAAACTTCTATTTGATATATTGAAGCGGAAATTAATTTCCCAACACAGACCCAAATCTGCCCACAGGTACAGGCCAGAACAGGGCAGATTGTGCCATCAGCCACCATGGGCTGCGCACACCACCAATGATTCTAGAATGTTGACACAACGTAGGGGACATCTTAAGATTCAAAATGGCGTATGGCACGTCCCAATCGGACCACTATGGAGAGAGATATGCTCTCCCGAAGTTCACCCAAAAACTGCCAATTCTACAAAAAATTCGCTAGAGTTTCCTTTGTATTTCCTAAAATCCCCAATTTTGCATAAGCTGTTTAACGCCACTAATACACCTGAAATCCAGCAAAATCCAATGGGTGGCACACACAAGGTCCAACAACGCCTTGGGGCACTTACAACCCAATCCAACATACACTTAAAACATAAACAGTTTACTTTCAATTCCTTTATAGTTTCAATCATTAACATCAATTTCATGTATAAACCATAATGCAGATAATCATAAACCTATAATAGGCCTAAAGCCCTTCCATCATATTACATACATCCATGGTACATTTACAATACTGGATTACATTTACATTTACAACTTTAACTTTAAACTACAAATATTTACATATTACAACTTCACTTGCCAAATACATCCATAAACTAAAATGACATGAAAACTAAACTTAGCCAAAATAACATGAACATAATGCTAATGGACTCCTCCTACATACATATACATGTTCATGCTCTAAGTCTAGCCTAGGCCAAAGGGCCACCAAAAAGACAACTATGCACCACTGCTCCACTCGTCATCATGCGGGCTTCTTGCCCGCTGCTCCGTGTCCACTGGTACATCCTGAAATAAATGCCCCGAGACGGGGTGAGATATACGGATATATCTCAGTAACCAAGAGGTTCTGGAGAAAACTCCGCCCAATGGTTCACTTCGATGTATACCAATAGCATAAAAACAACACCACTGTTATAAAATGGGATAAAGCAAGGGATTTAGAGAAAGGGGGATTATATCATAAACAACTACGACATGCGGGATGGTAGCTACCAATACCATGCTATGTCCTCGGCTATACGCCTATGGGTACTACCCCTGGCGTGTTCAGAGAATAACCCACCAAGGTACCCCTTCAACCATATACACCCGAGACAACCTAGTGTGCTCCTATCCGGATAACACACCACGACCCTGGGTCAACTGGAACTCCCTCTCAGAGACCTATCCAGTGGCAGTCCGGAAAACTTGCCCGAAGGCTAAAATATCTACTGGCCAGAGATCTGGTACATAAGTACCCACTGTGATAATGCATATGCATGCTCATGCTGTTCTACACTACTCATACACACTTCCTACCGTTGCCATCAACTAGCAAGGTGTAACACAAAAGGGGAACAAGGCCCAGTACCAAGAGGTTACCTTTCTTTTTATCCTTCCACTGAGCTCCGCAGAAACTCCACTTATAGCTTGATACATGGGGAATGCCTACACAGAGGACAACTCCACACACTTAGAACTTTAAACCACACATGAATTTCACAATAACATGTGTAAATCAATTCACTTACCTCAATCCACTTGGTCCAGGACCAAGGTCAATCCACTGTTTCACTGTTCCGAGTTTAAATCCACGTACGGCAACCTATACAACCATGTATAGCCGTCAGTTTCAGTCAAAATACGTCAAAACGCGAAAACGTCAGATTTCATCTCCCCTCCTTATAGGGATCGGCCAAAACAGTGTTAAATTGGGTTTTATTTTTCTAAATTTTCTTTCTCATTTTATTACACTTTCTTAGGTTACCCAAAGGCTAGTTCAATCGTCGTTTTTCTGTTTTACGACTTTTACGCAACGTTTTGCGAAATATTACACTTTAGGCACATTTTGCCAATTTCAACACTTATTATTTTTACATTGATCCTTCCACATTCCAACCACCACACAACCCATCTAATGAATTTTTCATCACACAACACATCACCAAAATTTTCCAAAATATCGTTTACTCACTTACATATAAAGGGCCGAATTCATTGTTTAGTCAAACCAAGGATTCCCACTCAATTCCTATGGTCCACACCTCACACAATCACTTCATATCATCATATAATCACACTACAACTCACTATACCACACATTAACACAAAACTCAAAAAAATCCATTTCATGCACCAATTTTTTTCTAAGTTAAAATCCATTTTTTTCGCTTAGAATTTTCATTGCATTTCTAGCATTGATACATCATTCTAAGACATTATCATCTAATAGACATTTTCCATTTGAGCTCTCTAACACCACATATCACAAAATCCCTCTTTAGGGTCAATTATCACAACTCAAAATTTAACCAATGAAATGTTGAAATAACTCACCTAATTGAACGGTATAAGGCTCCACCTAAGTATACTCCACCATTGGAGCATTTGAAAGCATCATGAACCCACTCTTTGCATGAAAATCGTGGCCTATACAGTGGTAGATCTCCCTCCACACTCAATTTCAAGACTCAATAATGGTACCAATGGGTTCAGGAGGTGTTTTCCATCAAGATTCAACACAAACTTTGTTGAATTTGGTGGATTATAGCTTGACTTATGGAAAGGAAGAAAATTTGCACAAAGGAGAAGAGGAGTGGGCTGGACGCTGTGGGAAGAAGGAAGGAAACGGGAATGAAAGAAGATGAATAGTGTTTAAGGAGTGTTTATTTGACTTTAAGTGGGTACCGGATCCCACGTGATTTAAAACTCACCCGAATTTCCTTCCGATCATCACTAAAATTCATAATTTAAAAACCTAATGAGAAATTATAATTTTTCATCTTAACAAAATCCTTTAATTTTACTCCCTCAGATAAATTTGGAGCTTTCCGGTTGTTCGGAAAAACACTGCTTTAAGGTACAGCGCGCTCCGTTGACAAACTTCCACAAATTGACTTAAATCCCTCAAATATTATCAGAAATCATATTTCCTATTTCTATGGACCATTTAAAATCAATATTTGAAAACTAGAACTCAAAATTCCACTGCCACGTTTTACGGTGCAATCTGACTGCGGTATTTTTACCCGCGAAAAACACTATTCACTGATTTTTCTGAAACTTGTCTATCCACTCAATTTTTCGTTCTGAATCCATTTCCAGGCTTATTTTTATCATCTGAGACCTCCTGCTCAATTTTTATCTTCCTAGGGTTGCGTGTTGGCTAATTACCGTTTTGCCCTTTCTTTGTATTTTGGCCTAATCTTTGGGATTTTCACTAATCCTTCACTTAATTTCTCACTTAACACTTTAATTATTTAATTTAGAATTGTGAGGTGTTATAATCACCCCACCTTTTAGAATTTTGTCCGCAAAATTAATCCATACCTGTCCACTAACTCAGGATATAGTCGGAGAATCTCCTCCTCCCTCTCCCAAGTAGCTTCCTCAGGTGTACGTCCTTCCCACTGAATCTTTAACATCGGTATCACTTTGCTTTTGAGCTTCTTTTCACTGCGGTCAAGGACCTCAATAGGACCTATAGGCATCTTTAAGTTCTCTTTAATTTCAATCTCGTCCGGTATCACCACATGTGATTCATCCGGAATGTAACGCCACAGCTGTGATACATGAAAAACATCGTGCAGATTTGACAACTGTGGGGGAAAGGCAAGCTGATAGGCCACTGGTCCAACTCTTTTCATTACTTGATACGGCCCAATAAAACGGGGACTCAGCTTCCTCACGCCCAGTGCACGCCCAACACCAGTGATTGGAGATAACCGTACAAATACATGATCACCCTCTTCAAATTCCAACGGTCTGTGTCTATTATCATAATAACTTTTCTGCCGATTCTGTGCCTGTTTAAGCTTTTCTCTGATCATTTCTATCTGTGCTGTAGTTTCTTGCACAAAATCCGGCCCAAATCTCTCTTTGTCACCAACTTCTGTCCAACAAGTATGAGTGCGACATCTCCGCCCATACAATGCCTCATATGGTGCCATACCCAAACTGGAGTGAAAACTATTATTATACGAAAATTCCAGCAGTGATAAATTCTCCCTCGTCAGCGCCCGGGATGTTACATGCCCACCAGCTTCCGCCTGGTTCGTCCTCGAATAGCACCGTACTGGATGAGAGGCCCTGCTCTGATACCACTTGTAACGCCTGGCAACTTGCAAGGATTAACGACTGTCCCCACACACTAACAAAACAGGGGACTCAGCTTGATACGGCCCAATAAAACGGGGACTCAGCTTCCTCACGCCCAGTGCACGCCCAACACCAGTGATTGGAGATAACCGTACAAATACATGATCACCCTCTTCAAATTCCAACGGTCTGTGTCTATTATCATAATAACTTTTCTGCCGATTCTGTGCCTGTTTAAGCTTTTCTCTGATCATTTCTATCTGTGCTGTAGTTTCTTGCACAAAATCCGGCCCAAATCTCTCTTTGTCACCAACTTCTGTCCAACAAGTATGAGTGCGACATCTCCGCCCATACAATGCCTCATATGGTGCCATACCCAAACTGGAGTGAAAACTATTATTATACGAAAATTTCAGCAGTGATAAATTCTCCCTCGTCAGCGCCCGGGATGTTACATGCCCACCAGCTTCCGCCTGGTTCGTCCTCGAACAACACCGTACTAGATGAGAGGCCCTGCTCTGATAGCACTTGTAACGCCTGGCAACTTGCAAGGATTAACGACTGTCCCCACACACTAACACGAGACTTTTCAGCGTGCTTTGTCCTCACTCGCACACTTCCCGGGAAAACTTCCCAGGAGGTCACCCATCCCATAATTGCTCCAAGTCAAGCACGCTTAACTGTAGAGTTCTTCCGATTCGGGCTACCGAAAAGTAGATGCGTCTTGTTAGTATAGGTAGTACCAATTAATTCTTATAAGCCATTCCCAACTGTACTGTCCCATACCAGCACAGTCTCTGGAGTCCCTCTCTTTCTGGTGTTATTCGATTCATTCATGTATCCCCGTCGCTGGAAGCCTGCCAAGAGCCGCTCCTTGTCCGTGCCCTTGCGCACCGGCGATCACTCCCCGCCCGGGAAGTTACATTTGCCAAACTAGAAAATATCTAAATTATAAATTACTTAAATATCCTTCTTGAAATCTTTGTTAATTTTATAACTTAGTTATATTTCCTTAATTCCAAGATTCATGAATATGGTTTAATAATATTACCCTACGTTATTTTCAAGCTCCGGGCATTTTTTGTATAATTATCATTTGCCCATATACTTATTATTTGCAATTTCTCCTAAAATCTTTAATTCCCATTTAATTAGAACTCTTATGCAATTAATTTCCTATATGCATGATTATAATTCATGATGTGTTTGTTGAATTCATGTAGTTATTTTAATTTACATAGTATGGATTAGTTTATTGGATCCGATGAAATATATATTATCTAGTTTGAGCATTT
This sequence comes from Gastrolobium villosum, assembly GCA_032173675.1. Taxonomy (NCBI): domain Eukaryota; kingdom Viridiplantae; phylum Streptophyta; class Magnoliopsida; order Fabales; family Fabaceae; genus Gastrolobium; species Gastrolobium villosum. The sequence goes on along the minus strand of JAVKPL010014967.1, from coordinate 79,608 downwards.
GGCTTCTGAAAGTGACTTAAATGCAAATTATGATGAGTTATTATTGTGATTTTGAAATTATGATTTTTGTTTTAACAATAGATTTTGAGTATTTTGTGAAGTTGATTCATAGTTATGCTAGAAAGTTAAAAATTAATAGGCCAATGGGTCAGACTAGGCCATTTATTATTATTTTTATAAATGAGCCAAGTCAGGCTAACAGTTAGACTCATATTATGCTTTCGGGCCAGACCAAATTAAAATTTTTTGGCATAGGCTTGGCCTTTTTCGAAACAAAACTTGGCCCAACTCAGCCCACTTTCTCCCCTAATCCCAAGTTCCCAAACCCCATATCTCATTATAATCGCTAATTATGTCATTATCCAATTGTAAAGTCGCATCTGATGGGACACGACATGTTGTGTTTGTGTGGAATGTGACTTAACACTAGTGGCGTCTGTGTGAGGATTGACCAATCACACCTATGTTGAGTAGGACTAATTGCTATAAATCCATAAATTGGTTTCAAAATACTATGTTTTTGTAATTTCTTATTTAAATAATAATATATAATTTTTTTTGCCAAGTAAACTAAGAGTTTTGCATAGAAGAGATCACGACAAAAAAATTAATATCTTATTATTTTAATAAAAAATTACAAAAACATGTCGTTTTGAATCAATTTATGAATCTATTGCACTCAGTCCTCAAACAAGCGTAACTTGTGCAAAGTCCCGCCACACACAAGCGCGACTTATCCGGTGTTGACATGTAGCACAAAAAGGTCAACAATTTGACCGTAAAACTTCAAAAGGTCATAACCTATGTAGCACCGATACGACACGCGACACGTGACACGACACGATACGACACTCCGACACGTCAATCCTAAAAAATTATGGATTTCGACACGTTGGGACACGTTTTAATATTAAATAATATTTTTAATTTATATAGTGTATATTTCATTTAATATTTAATAATTTAACAAAAAAATGAAACTAAATTAATAATACCCATCAACACGTTATAAAGATGGAAGCTTTAATAAAAAAAATAAAAATTGGAATGAGAGAGATATAATATCAGATAGAGAGAACAAATCATATTAGAGAGAAAGATCAGAGAGAATGAGATACAACAAGTGCGTAATAGGAATTGACAACAATGATGCTGAGATGATCTCTTATCTACTTAAGGGGAAAAAAGACAAAAAAAAATTGATATGATTAGGTAGAAACTTTATTAATATATTTTAATTTTTTTATAAAAAATTTTAAAAAAAAATTTAAAAAATTTTAAAAAAAAAATTACGAAAATGCCATTTGACCGTGTCGGACACGGTCAAATTCGCGTGTCGGAATGGTCAACGTGTCGGAAAACGGTCAAATTCGCGTGTCGGAATGGTCAACGTGTCGGAAAAAGTCAACCGCGTGTCAGACACCGTGTCGGAGCGTGTCGCCGTGTCGGAGCGTGTCGGACCCGACTCTTCCTATTTTTACAAGTGTCCGTGCTTCTTAGGTCATAACTTTCAACTCGGATGTCCAAATCAGATATTTTTTATGGGTTCATCTAATCTCATGTTGCATGAGAGAAGATCTCTCATGTTGTATACACACATGCAGTGGGGTCCGCTATTTACAAAAAAGAAAAAAGAGTGTTATGGTTTTTGAATTTGAGATATTTTACCGTAAAATTTCAGAAGGCCATAACTTTTAACTTTGGTGTCCGAATTAGGTGCTTTTTTTATTCCATATAACATTTCGAGAGCTACATGTGGCAAATACTTATAGGGGATTTGGTCAAAAAAAATCGCGAAAATGCTTCCTAGTGTATTGTTTGGCATGTTTTATCTTTGTGAATAATGTTATATAAATTTTTATTTTTCCAAAATAACAAATAATCCTCTAATAATTTTCTAGTGTGTAGATCTCAAAAAGTTACGTGAAATAAAAAAAAATCACCTGATTCAGACTCCCAAGTCAAAAGTTATGCTCTTCCGAAGTTTTAGGGTAAGTTTAAGCTCATGTAATCGATTACATGGCCTATTAATTAGGTGTCCAAATTTTTATTGACCAAATCTCTTTCAATGAGATGTCATTGCGTATTGTGTCGAAAATTATGTGGAATAAAAAAATCACCTAACTCGGACACTCGACTTGAAAGTTATGACCTTTCGAAGTTTTACGGTCAAACTGTTGACTATTTCTATGCCACGTATCGTCACCAGACAAGTCTTTCCTGTATGGGGCGCGACTTTGCAAAGGTGGCGCCCGTATGAGTAGTGACTTGTTGTGCTTGTGTGAGGCGTGACTTAGTGTAATAGATTCGTAAATTAGTTCAAAATAACCATGTTTTCATACTTTTTATTAAAATAATAATATATTAATTTTGTTGCCAAGAAATCACCCTTAAAAAGTGATTGTTTAAATCCACCTGCTCAGTTTTCATTTCAATACAACCCACTGCAACCACACGTAAAGTTTGTATTCGAGTCGATCCATTTTTAAATTTATGTTAGTAAAAATTAACTCAAAAAATTTGTGTTATGTGGCATATTAACTCGTGAATCCGAATTGACTCATATTTAATTTCCTTATAGGTTATTTGTGTATTAGCGTATTGTGTCGGCTAACATAATGAGTAACAGTTTGGGATTTTTTTTTAAATAAATTTAAAGGTATCCTCTAGCCGTAACCGAAGACTAATCTCCATCGAGTATCGTCGGACTCTTTTGGGGGTGGCCCTCCCAAATCTTTTTTTTCCATTCCCAGAGCTCGAACTCGAGACCTCTGGTTAAGGGACCCAGACTCCTTACAATATGTGCCAAAGGAGTTTGGTAACAGTTTGGGATTGATATAGTTGATAACAAGTCATGTCATGTTAACTCACATAATAAATGATGTATTATAAGTTGAGGTAGGATATTCATACTACTAAAAATTTTTACTACCACTTATTACCACTCCAATCACCATTGGATTCAAAAGTTATTTTCCTTTCCTCTTTCTTTATTTGACTTTTCCTCTAATCCAATGGTGATTGGAGTAATAATGAAGTGGTAGTAAAAAAATTTGATAGTATGAATATCCTGACTTTTATAAATTTGCATATTATATATGTCAAGTCATGTCAATCCACAAAGAATGTCATGTTCGTGTTAAATTTGGATCGTTTCACCATGTTTGTCGATCCAAATTATCACCCCTTTACTAAACAAATATACTCTATTCAAAAGTACGTTAATATAAATATTAAATAAAAAAATAAATATTACTTTCAAAGGAATTACAGAAAAAGTCAGGTTGCGCCTTGCTTGACTTGAGAGCAAGATCTGACCTTAATAAAGCATCCTTGTCAAACTGCAGAGAGATAATAATCAGGTTTATGTTTACTATATTTGTAAGAACTAGGAAGAATTGTTGAAGCCTTTCTGTTAACAACTATATTGAATATTCTACAAAGGGGGCGAACTGAAACAATGGTAAAACTGTTCCTTCACGACGGTCATGAGTTCGAATTCAGGAAACAGTCTCTTTGCAATTATGCAAGGGTAAGGTGCGTAAAAGGATTTCCTCCACTCCATACTCGCTGGTCGAGCTTAACGAGGAGTGGTTTTTTTGTTTTTTGTTTTTTGTTTTTTTTTTTTTTTTTTTGATGTTTAGGCATATAATATGAGTGATTGTGAATGATGCTTACAGAAGGGACCGGTTGAAGTGTCATCTGAGCATATACTTCATCGGTTTCAGATTAAGATGTGTGGGGAATTGGGTAAGGTTACAACAATTTCTTGTAAGGAGTGCCCTCATTTTAAGTATTGAGATTGAGATGTGTGGGGAATTGGGTAAGGTTACAACAATTTCTTGTACCTGGGAAATCCCTCTCTGAATGATGTTGAGAATGACCCTTTGCAACATCCCTTGGAGAAAAGGATGGAGGGTGACCGATTGTCATGAACAAAAGCATTTAATCATGATACAGCAGAGAAGGATCATGATTGTAACCGTTTTATGACTTTATCTATAGGCAAACTGAGGTTCCAACTATAAAAATGCATATCTACAGCAAACCCAAAATAGAAAAAAAGAATGCATTAAAATGTATCTTCTTTGAGTAATTAGTTTGAGTTTCCAGCGGAATCTAGCACCTAATGCGATTTATTAGCACACAGCATACAGGAGGTATAGAAATTATAAATAATTGAAATAGATATGTGAATTTAGCCGAAATAAGCAAATGCTTTTTATTCTAATCCAGTGGAAGATAAGGGTACAACGTTCATAGGTGCATTCATGGAACACTTATAGTAAGGCACACAGAAACAAAAGACACTCACTAAATAGGTAAACATAGAGTTCCAGGGGAACTAGCTTACATAGCATAAGACACACCACCTTTGGATGTTAGAATTTTTAATGAGTTAAATTCTTGTTCTAGTAAACATTCAAAGTGGTCTTTATTAAATGCCTTGGCTTGTAAGAAACCGTAGGGTGACAGAAGAGAGGGAGCTTGGCTGAGCAATTTGGCTTCATCTGATATTGAAAGATTTATAGCCAGAACTCCCTGGTATGTTTGTCTGAATCCTTCCCCTCTCATCAGCAAGCCTGCAGTGAGTTTCCTTGGGGTGATGGCCTTTGTTGTGGCTGCTGCTGCCCTCATTGCTAGCTTCTGGGTTGGTTTTCCGGCGCCGTTCATTCTGTCCGGCCAAGCGTCTCCGGCAGCTTCTTTTAGCTTCATCAAACTCCCCCAGGTCATGAAACCTGCACAGACTCATCATAGGTTTCTAAAAAGATGAACATGGAAAAAGTTCTTTAAAGTTTAAACTACTTGAAACATTTCTAGAGAGTGTTTCTGTTATATGCATAAAACATGTTTCCTAAGTGATAATTTGTTTAAAGAAGATCCAAATTTTTATAGTCAGTGATCCAGGCATATTTTTCATTGGAGTAGTCTCTTCTTCGAGGGTGACTCTTGAGCATCAGTAAAATTACTCCTTGTAATAGGAAAGTCATGGGTTCGACCGTTCGAGTATGAAAAATAGCTTCTGTGCAAAAATGTAAGGATAAAGCTGCACTCCTACCCTCACAAGTCGAGGAGTCTTGTGTACCGTGATTTGCCCATTCTTAGTTGAAGGTTTATAGGCAGTGTTAGTACTAGTGCTAGTTATTCCTTTACAAAAACACAGTTGTTAGTTTTAAGAACAAATGAACTAAGAAAAACAGATCAACTCTATCATATAAAATGTTTAAAGACAATACAAATTCACTTAAGAGAAAATGCTCAAGATGGCATGGGAATGAACAACCTGCTACATTGCTGGCAAAACCTCTGTCTCAGCCCAATTGTCTAACTTAGAAGGCCTAGATAACGTCCGACTTAATTATTTTAGATTTAATATTCAATTCAAGTTAGACAAAGTCCTAATTGAATTTTCAATTGCTTCTTTGCTAATAATGAATTGATTGTACATCTTACGCACTCAAACAAGGGCACATTGATTCATGCGGTCAAATTTTGAATAGAAATAAAATAAAATAAAAATCACATTGCGATGACTTTAAGAGATTTATTTATGGGTTTATCACCTATCATTTAACATGATCACAAAAATTTTCCTATACACACAACATTTTGTGGGGTCGGCAGCAAAAAAAATAAAAAATTCCGACATACAAAATGAATCTCTATAGCATAACACAACTACTTCTCCTACAAGATAACTTTAATAAAACCCTTTAATTATCAACTTGGTCAGTCAAACATACAGTTGGCCTAGCGCATTTTCCCTGCCACGTTCCACCCCAATTCCACTCTCTTCTTTCATAAATATGCCTCATCCCACTTCACTAACTCATAATTTCAACATGTTTATTTTGGTTAAATAAAGTAACGATATTTTGTAAATCATCATTATTTAAATGTCATACATAAATAATTATCAATAATAAAATGTTAAACATCGTATAACTAATAATAAAATAAAAAATCAACTACTATGATCACTATCATGTTGCACAAACCATAATTCTATTCAAAAGTACGTTAATATAAATATTAAATAAATAAATATTACTTTCAAAGGATGTTAGAAGGCCTAGATAACGTCTGACTTAATTATTTTAGATTTAATATTCAATTCAAGTTAGACAAAGTCCTAATTGAATTTTCAATTGCATCTTTGCTAATAATGAATTAATTGTACATCTTACGCACTCAAACAAGGGCACATTGATCCATGCGGTCAAATTTTGAATAGAAATAAAATAAAATAAAAATTACATTGTGATGACTGTTTGGTAAGAGTAGTTTTGTTGGAATGATAGAAAAGTGAAAGTGGGATTTATAAACACCCATGTTTGATAAGAGTTTTTATAATATTTACCCAGTCATTCAATTTATCCTAGATTTCAGGTTATGTACAAATTATGAGTGATTTTCCCTTCTCAAAGTACCTCCAAAAGGGTGTTATTGTTGGTTTACCAGATGTAGGGATTTGGATACCAAATTTTTTGGACAATTGTGTCCTTCTTCTTCATATCGTTGTCTTTGTTTCTTCCCTACAAAACCCATCTGGTTGTCTTTATTTCTTCTCCACATAACCGATACGCACGAGAGCATTAAACATAAATGGATGCAAAGGAGAGGGCATAAAAGAAATTGAATCCAGCCACCAAAAAATCCAGAAAGAAAAGGAACAAAGAAAGAGAGTTGCGACTAGAGAAGGGGGAAGGAGGAGGGGGTGTCTCTGGTGTCTGCATTTTTTATTTTTTATTTTTGTTATTCTCAAAGAGATTAAGGTGATGACGGCCAAAAATTGAACTCAGACCATTGTGTGTTTCTGTTCAAGCCATAAATTCATTATTATTTAAAAAAATAAAGTAAAGTGGGGTTATTTTTGTAAAATAACCCCACATTTTCACTAATATTTCACGATCAACCAAACAAATACTCAGTAAACTTAACCAAAAAATCTCAGTAATATTTTCGCATACCAAACAGTTTTTTTATAACATTACCAGATAATTCACTTTCCTATCATATTCATGGTAATTATGCTTCTTAGATATCAAAAAATTTCTCTTCTACCAAACGCTCCGTAAAATATTTATTTATCAACTTGGGTCAATAAAACATACAGTTGGCCTAGCGCATTTTCCCTGCCACGTTCCACCCCAATTCCATTCTCTTCTTTCATAAATATGTCTCATCCCACTTCACTAACTCATAATTTCAACATGTTTATTTCGGTTAAATAAAGTAACGATATTTTGTAAATCATCATTATTTAAATGTCATACATAAATAATTATCAATAATAAAATGTTAAACATCGTATAACTAATAATAAAATAAAAAATCAACTACTATGATCACTATCATGTTGCACAAACCATAATTCTATAAATTTCGCTCTTTTGGGGGGAATTTATTGTCTCTTTGTCTTATAAGTTTATATTTCTCGATTCCAACATTGCACCATGATGAACCTTAAATGTTTAAAGAATTTTATTTTTTATTTTGTTTATTACCTTTTCACTTCCAATTGTCACGTGGATCCATGGAAAGCCCGTGGCGGAGGACCACCACCAATGAACTAAGTGGGTCTGACAACACATCTTAACCCAAAACTTTAAGGCATTAGGTTCATGGATCCTTCCACTTATATACTCTTCACTTAGCCCATTTTCAACCAATGTGAGACTCATTACACTTGAATATCTCACCAATCTTTCCCTCAAGTGTGAAATCCAACATTGATATGCTCCCCCTCAACCGAGAACCCTAGGGCCCAAGTACTTAACCCACCTCGTAGTCAATCACCAGGCTAGCTCGAGCCCAACCCGGCTCTGATACCATATGTTGGAAATCGACAATCACACAAAATCAACAAAATAGAAAAAAGAAAAGAGAAGAGAGATTGACACGGTGATTTATCCTGGTTCACCCAATATAGGCTACGTCCAGCTTGTCTGTACTATATTCACCTCACCGCCGCTCGTTACAAGTCACTCGATTTTCAAGAAAAATATAAATAGGATTAGAAAAACCTAACAACAGGTATTCATGGGCGCAAGCCCAAACTGCTACGAAAATTACAATGAATCAAAGGCCCACAACAATACCTAGCCTCTACGACACGGGAGCGCTGCCCTCGGACCCCCGCTGGGGCGACTCCGACAACATATACCCTCATCAGCATGCGAAGTATGAGCCATACCCAACATTCTCCCACTTTGTGAATGCTTCACATGTTTCTTCAATCCTAATGCAGCTGTACACCATTCAAACTTCTCTGAAGTCACTGCATTGGTCAGAAAATCAGCATTGTTGATCTTTGTGTCAACATTCTTCAGCAATACAACCTTGTCTTCAATCTTCTCTCCGATGAAGTGATACTGTATGCCGATATGCTTGGTCCTCGCATGGAAACCTGGGTTCTTAGCCAAGAAAATGTCACTATGACTGTCACACCCAACGATCATCTCTCTTTGTGCAAAGCAAACTCTTTGCCCAACCTTCATAACGAAATAGCTTCCTTAACAGCATGTCTCAAGGCCATGTACTCAACCTCTGTAGTAGATAAAGCAACCGTGCTCTGCCTCTTCCTCATCCAACTGATAGCTCCGCAAAATAAAGAAACAACATATCCACTTGTAGACCTTGAACTATCAATGTCACATCCCCAATCAACATCCATAAAGCATCTCATCTCTAATAATGTCTGTCCCCATGAGCCCTTCACGCCTTTATAGCATAACCCAAGGTCAGACGTGCCATGAAGATAACGAAACACATGCTTCACAGCCGTCCAACGCTCCTTTCCTGGCTTGGACATATACCTGCTCAATACTCTCACTGCTTGAGCAATATCTGGTCGAGTACAAATCATGGCATACATCAGACTCCCAACTGCACTAGCACAAGGAACTGATGCCATCTCCTTTTTTTCTTCTTCAGTCTTGGCATACTGGTCAGCCGATAACTTAGAACCGGTAGACATGGGAGTCAACACAGGTTTGCAATCAGTCATCTTGAATTTCTTCAGAAAATCCTCTATATACTTTCGCTGACTTAACCATAATCTTCTTTTGTCACGCTCCCTTTTAATTTGCATACCCAAGATCACATTTACAGTGCCTAAATCTTTCATTTCAAACTGCTTTGCTAGCAGTCCTTTCGCAGTGCTTATCATCTTCAAACTATTTCAAACGAGTAACATGTCATCAATATACAAAGTTAGAATAACAAAGTCACCTTCAAACCTTTTCACATAAACACGGTGATTAGCATCACAGCGGTCAAAGCCAAGCTTCACCACATAAGTGTCGAACTTCATGTACCACATCTTGGGGGACTGCTTCAGGCAATACAGAGATTTATTCAGCTTGCAGACTAGCTCCTCTTTGCCTCTTACTATGAACCTTCTGGTTGCTTCATGAAAATAACCTCCTCCAAATCACCATGAAAGAAAGTCATCTTCACATCTAGCTGCTCCACCTCTAAGTCATATGCAGCTGCTATAGACAAAATCAACCTTTTGGAATTTAACTTTGTAACAGGTGAAAACACCTCACCATAATCAACCCCTTATATATGTGAATATCCCTTTGCAAGCAACCGAGCCTTGTAGCGCTCAATGTCCTCTTTGGCACCAACCTTCTTCTTGAAAACCCGCTTGCAACCAACTACTTTTCGATCTACAGGTAGATTCACCAAACTCCAAATTTTATTCTTCATTAGAGACTTTATCTCTTCTTTCATAGCTTCCTCCCACTGTTTGGCATCCTCCGAGCTCCTAGCTTGTTTTGCAGTGCTCGGGTCATCACCTGTAATACTAAATGCACAAACATCATCACTAGCACACAGGATATAATTTTCAGGTGTATACCTCTCATATGGTCTTCCTTCCTTTGTGGATCTCCTCAGCACTGGTGCTTTAACCTCTGCCCTAATTTCTGAAAAATTCATCCTCTACCTCGTTATATTCAGCAGTTTCATCATTCAAATTTCTCAATTCAACCTGTGAGTTTACAGTATCCTCTTTCAAAACCACATCCAACTCCACTGTCTGTGGCTTTTCAGGAACTTTAGGAAAAATTTGATTCAAATTAGATTCCCTGAATACAACATCTCTGCTGTAAGTTACACTTCAAGTATCCGGATTCCACAACTTATAACCTTTGATGCCATCCTTGTACCCAATAAAGATACACTTCTCATATTTACTATCAAGCTCGCTTCTTTTCTCCTTGGGTACGTGCATATATGCTTCACAGCCAAACACTCTGACATGAGATACGTCTGGCCTTTTTCCAAATAGTGCTTCATACAGAGTCTTCTCCTTCAAGGCCGATGTAGGAGATCTATTCTTCTAATAACAAGTAGTAGCCACTGCCTCGGCCCAAAACTCAGTTGCCAAGCTTACACAGCTTAGCATACTCTGTGCTTTCTCCATGAGAGATCGATTCAACCTCTCTGCCACCCCATTCTGTTGAGGTGAGTAGGGTGTAGTCTTCTACCTTGCAATCCCATTGCTCGCACAAAACTATTCAAATTTTTTTGAACAGAACTCCCCTTCATTGTCAGTTCTCAGCACCTTGATTTTTTGATCAAACTGATTTTTCACCAAAGCCTTAAACTCGCGAAACTTATCAAACACTTCATCCTTGTTGTGCAAGAAATATAACCACACATATCTTGAAAAATCATTAGTAAAAGAAACATAATACCTTGATTTTCCATGTGATGCTACAGGTTTGGGGCCAAATGTAAGAACCCGCACCGCTAATTAAGGTAATTAGTGAATTAATTATGATAATTAGGAAATAATTCCATAATTGACCCTAATAATTATTATGAGGCTTTAATAATTATAATTAGTGGGTAAAAATGCTGAAAGTCGCTTTTCGGAAGAAAAACGCAGGTACCGGTTCTGCTACCCGGTATAAATGCGTACCGGAAAAGTATCCCGGAAAATTATAACGAACGCATGTTAATTACTAGAATATTATGTAGGACTTGTAAAATAAGTTTCAAATCAAAATAATGTAATCTGATGCCATAACTGATACTGGCTATGGAAAAACGCGTACCGGAAAGGTGCTCCGAAAAATAAAATAAAAATATGACAAATCTTAGAAAAATGTGTAGGTCTAGATTCCAAAGTTTGGGATCAAGATCTTTTACTTTGCTATTAAGGCTAATACTGCGCGTTATGACTTAAACCCCTATATATTCATTAGTATGGGCACAAAACCCTAGGTCTCTTTTCTCCTCTACGTGGATGTGGGCTGCAGCTTGTGTCTTCCATGCTGCCACCCTCTTCCTTGCTTGGGAAACCACCATTTTGACCACCTTTCTCCATTGTTCTTCACTATAGACCTTGAGTGTGTGAGGAAGACCATTTGTGAGAGTGAAGTGCAACCTTTTCTGAGTTGAGGTGCTGGTTGAGGGGTGTTTAGTGGGCTGTGGTGTTGTCTCCATGGTTATAAGCCATTGTTCATGCCATTAGAGGCTTCAAGAAGCCTCCTTTGGTGCCAAGAACCAACCTTTGGTGTGGCATTTTCGTGTCCTTGAGTGTGCTGGACTTGTGAGCAGCATTGGGAGCTCCAAAGGCACTTTGAACTACTGACTAAGCTTTGGGGTAAGTCACCTTAATTTGATCATGTGTTTTTGTGGCCTAAAGGTGGTATCTTGGTATGTTAATGGGTTTAACATGTAACCAACACATAAGTGAACTAGTATATGCTTAAAAATGGATCCTTGGTCGTGTACAAGTGTTAAAAGTTGAACCTTTGGACTGGATATTCACGAAATGCAGAAACTGCATTCTGTCGTGAGATATCCGGATATTTGTCGAACAGATATCCGGATATCAGTATCCGGATATGGTATCCGGATATGCATATCCGGATATGGTATCCGGATATTCATATCCGGATGTGGGATCTGGGTATCCGGATATGGTATATCCGGATATAGCCAGTGTGATATCCGGATATAGTATATCCGGATATGCCCCTTATGATATCCGGATATCCTGGGTTTTCGCAGAACAGTAGCTGTGCTGTGTGAACAGTAAGCTATTGGGGGTTTGTGGACCCTAGATTAAGGAAGTTGAACTTCTGTAATTAATGAACTAAGTCAGAATCATATGATTAAGGGCTTATGGCTTTGTTGGAAGCCTTAAGACATAAAACGTAAAGGAAAGGCGTAGTCTTTAAGTTGCATGCTTGTGATGCATAAATATTGATGTATTATTGGTCCATATCAGATTGTGATACTGCTGTGTTTGGACGTAAGAGTGGTTGGACTCTTGGCTTGGATAGCTAGCTTGCAAGGTAAGCTTTCGTGTCCTCGGTTTAGCCATTTTGTGGTTCCACCATGTCCCATGGGGATGTGGTTTATGCATGCTGTGTTACATGCTTTGATGTTTTGGAAATGCTGTTGAGCTATTATATGCAATGTGCTTTTATGATATGCATGTGGTGTCCACCTATACGGTAAGCCTGAGTATGTAGTACATACAAGATGGTGAGGCTGTGGGTGAGGTGCAAGCGGTGTTCCTTGTACTCATGTGGGTTTAGACGTATTCCTGCATTTCTCTGGCCAGTAGATTTGATAAACACACATGGCATGATTATCTGCTACATCGCATAGTTTTGGAACTTATATTGTAAATACTGTTTTTGAACTTATATTACACATGTAAGTGAGCTTGGGGTGGAAGATCCTTGAGGACCCCTTGTCTTACTGAGATTTCTTGTTTAGAGATCTCACCCCACGTTTGGGGACGCTTATTTCAGGATCAGGTAATGTTGAGGGCTCAGGTGGCAGGAGGCCAGAGCTGAGTTGATATTATGATATGCTGACATGCTGGATTTGACTGCTGTTTATGTTTACGCTTTGATTTTGATATTATGCCGAGACTGTTGTTGGGCATTGTGCCTTATTTGGTGAGCATGGGGTTTGTCCATGCCACATGGATTGTTATTGTCTTTTTAGCTAAAGTTGTATTAATGTATCAGGATTTTGGTCCAGGCTATGTGTTGTAGTCCTGTGACTTAGATATTCACTTATTATTTATATATGAGGTATTCAGTTAGTTGTCTTGCAATTTACATACAGGCAGTATTTTATGAAATTGATTAAGTAATCAAGTTGGCTAAGGTTAATGACGTCATAATTGAATTAAAGAAAAAGTTATTCCGCATTTTAATTAAGCGTGGCTTAATACGATAGTATGTTAACAATCCGGGTTAACACGGGCTGTTACATTTTATGGTATCAGAGCACTTTCTAGGGAAAAGCCTGTATGTATTGCAATAACTTAGGATATTTCGTTGCGTGTCTATTTTGCGTTCTCTCAGATTGGTGTGTGTTATGATAATGCATATGTGACCACATGGCGTGGGCCTGATCAACCCATTCTTTGTGTAACTTGTGCAGAGTCATGGTGCCACCAAGGAGGAACACTAGTACGAGCGAGGATCAATCGGATCCTATCCTGGCTGCATTAGCTGAGATGCAGGCGGCCCGACTAGCCGACCAGGAGGCCACGAGGTTGGCAAACCAGGCGATGCTGGACGCTATTAGAGAGGCGAACCGGCGAGCCACGGCTGAGGTTCTGGAGGAGAACCGGATGGCCAACATGACTATGATGAGGGTCATGTTGGAGGAGTTGAGGGCTGGTCCTGCTGCTGGCCAGTGTCCTCCACCACCTCCACCGCCGCCACCGCCTCCACCTCCGCCTAGTCAACAGGAGGACACCCAGAGTCAGATGGGTGAGGGCAGTCACTTGACGGGGGCTTTGCAGACCATCCCCGTATTTGCTGAGGATCGTGACGAGATCGATCGCCGGCTGAATGCTTTCCGCAAGCATAAGCCACCTTCTTTCGACGGATCTTATGATCCCATTGCTGCTGCCAGATGGCTACAGGCGTTGGACAAGATCTTCCGGATCATGCAGTGTACTGATCCGCAGAAGCTGATGTTCGCCACTTACATGCTGGAGGGCGAGGCCCATGAGTGGTGGACCAATATTTCTCACATCTACGAGATGCAGGGCCGTGTGATGACGTGGCCATTCTTCGAGGAGTGCTTTCTGGGTCAGTATTTTCCGTATGACTCTCAGGAGAGGAAGCAGGGAGAGTTTGACCGGTTGGTACAGGGCTCGTTGTCTGTCGACGAGTACCTGGCCAAGTTTAATGAGCTGGTCAAATTCGCTCATTTCCGCATGGCGAGACCGACTCCTGTTTTTCTTGCTGCTAAGTTCCGGAGGGGACTTAATGAGGACATTGCTGGACATCTTGCTGGTTCTGCTTCGAGAGACTTCGGAGCTTTAGTACAGCAGTGCCGCGACATTGAGGACTACTGCCATTCGTGTCAGGCAAAGAAGGCCAAGATCGAGGTGCCACAGGGTACCGGCGGTTCCGCTCCCTGGAGGGACAGGAAGTTTGCAAACAAGGGCAAGGGCAAACAGTTGGCGGCTAAGCAAGCGCCAAATCAATTTAAAAGGACTTCTACTCAGGGAAACGCAGCTAGACCTCCTGCTCCCAGATGCTCGGGTTGTGGGAAGTCACACTTTGGGTCGTGTTCTACCGGTCAGCTGATTTGTTTCCAGTGTGGCAAGGAGGGCCACTATTCCAGAGATTGCCCGACGGCGAGAGTTGCTGCAGTGCAGGCTGTTCCATTGCAGATGGTTCCTACTGGGGCAACAGCCGTGCCACCTACTACAGGGCGAGTGTACACACTTGATCGTCAGCAGTCGGACAGAGCTCCGAACCTGGTCAGAGGTACTGTTACCATTGGCGGTTCAGCTGTTGATGTGCTGTTTGATTCCGGGGCAACGCACTCTTTTGTTGCTACCCCTATTGCTGTGGGGCTTGAGTTGCCCAGTGATGTGCTTTCTCCACCGATGCGGGTGACCACCGCCACCGGAGAAAAATGTTTGACCTCCACTGTTCATCGCGATGTAGCGTTTCAGTGGGATGGCCGTGACTTCTCGGTAGATCTGATAGGATTGCCGATGGCCAACCTGGAGATTATTCTGGGCATGGATTGGTTGTCCAGAAACTGTGCATTGATTGATTGCTGTGCCAAGAGAGTGGTGATGTCTCCGAGTGGGTCCACAGCCAGTTCCTCACCGTTCATTTCAGTCCTGCAGGCGAGGAGGGCCTTGAGAGCAGGGGCATTTGGCTATGTCATGTTGGGAGGTTTGGTGAGTGGGACACGGGAGGATCTCACTGGCATTCCTGTGGTGAGGGAATTCCTCGAGGTGTTTCCCGAGGAGATTCCTGCGTTTCCACCGCAGAGGGAGATAGAGTTCTCCATAGACTTATTGCCTGGTGTGGGGCCTATATCGTTGGCTCCATACCGGATGTCGCCACCAGAGTTGGCGGAGCTGAAGAAGCATATTGAGGAGCTTTCAGCGAAAGATTTCATTCGGCCGAGTGTGTCTCCCTGGAGAGCACCGGTCATTTTTGTGAAAAAGAAAGATGGGACCATGCGGTTGTGCACCGACTACAGACAGTTGAACAAGGTGACAATCAAGAACAAGTATCCTCTTCCACGCATTGATGATTTGCTGGATCAGCTCAGGGGTGCTTGCGTGTATTCCAAGATTGACCTCCGGTCCGGTTACCATCAGATACGGGTAAAGCCGGAGGATGTCCCAAAGACAGCGTTTCGTTCGAGGTACGGGCATTATGAGTACTTGGTGATCCCGTTTGGACTCACCAATGCACCCGCAGTGTTCATGGACTACATGAACAGGATCTTCCAACCGTACCTGGATCAGTTTGTGATCGTCTTCATTGACGACATCTTGATTTACTCCAAGACGGAGGAGGAACATGCTGAGCACTTGAAGATTGTTTTGCAAGTGTTGAAAGAGAAAAAGCTATATGCTAAGCCGTCAAAATGTGAGTTTTGGCTCAAGGCGGTGAAATTTCTGGGTCATGTGATTTCCGCTGATGGAGTTGCGGTTGATCCTAACAAGATTGAGGCCGTGATGGATTGGGAGAGGCCCAAGACGGTTACAGAAGTGAGAAGCTTCTTGGGTTTGGCCGGGTACTATAGGAGGTTCATAGAGGGATTCTCCAAGATGGTGCTACCGATGACTCGCCTTACCCAAAAGGAGACTCCATTTGTGTGGACACATGAGTGTGAGGAGTGCTTCCAGGAGTTGAAGGAGAGACTGACTACTGCTCCTGTGTTAGTCCTTCCTGATCCTGCGGAACAGTTTGAGTTATACTGCGATGCCTCTGGAAAGGGGTTGGGCTGTGTGTTGATGCAGAAAGGGAAAGCTGTTGCCTATGCTTCAAGACAGTTGAAACCTCATGAGGAGAACTACCCGACTCACGACTTGGAGTTGGCAGCCATTGTTTTTGTTTTCAAGATTTGGAGGCATTACCTGTTTGGCATGAAGTTTGCTGTATTCAGTGATCACAAGAGCCTGAAGTATCTGTTTGACCAGAAGGAGTTGAACATGAGACAGCGAAGATGGATGGAGTTCTTGAAGGACTACGACTTTGAGTTGAGGTACCATCCTGGCAAGGCCAATGTGGTAGCCGATGCTTTGAGTCGGAAATCCGTGAGCTTATCCAGCTTGATGATGAGCGACTACGAGGTGATCGAAAAGTTCAGAGACTTGAGAGTGAACTCCTTGTTTGGGGGCGCACTGCTTGAAATGGAAACAGCAGAAGTGATTAATGAGCTGATGGAAAAGATTAAAGAGGCGCAAGTGCAAAGAGAGTGCCTTGATTATGTGAAGAACCAGGACGGTGTGTCTTGGAACGAGGATGGATTGCTGCTGTTCCAGAAGAGGATTGTTATTCCTCGAGGGCCATTGACCGAAGAGGTTATGGCAGAGGCTCATAAGGGCCGGTTTACTATCCACCCTGGTGCCACAAAAATGTACCAGGACTTAAAGAGAAATTTTTGGTGGCCGGGCATGAAGAAGGACATAGCGGTCTACGCGTCCAAATGCCTTATTTGTCAGAAAGTGAAAATTGAGCACCAGAAACCGTCTGGTAAACTTCAACCTCTGGAGATTCCACAGTGGAAGTGGGAGAGTATTTCCATGGACTTCGTGGTAGGATTGCCTAAAACTCAGGCTGGCTGTGACTCTATCTGGGTCATTATGGACAGATTGACCAAGTCTGCCCATTTTCTTCCAGTGAAGGTGAGCTTCACTACAGAGCAGTTGGCCAAACTATATGTCCGTGAGATTGTGAGGCTTCACGGGGTGCCCGAGAGTATCATCAGTGATAGGGACCCGAAGTTCACATCTCGGTTCTGGGAGGCGCTGCAGGAGGCTTTTGGTACGCAGTTGAGATTGAGTACCGCCTATCACCCTCAGACTGACGGACAGACTGAGCGGACCATCCAGACATTGGAGGACATGTTGAGAGCTTGCACGTTGGAGCAGGGATCAGCATGGGATAGGTACCTTCCGTTGGTAGAATTCTCGTACAACAACAGTTTTCATGCTAGTCTGGGCATGGCACCCTACGAGGCGCTGTATGGTAGGAGGTGCCGAACTCCTACCTGCTGGTCTGATGTTGGAGATAAAGAGCTTTTTGGCTTGGACTTTGTCCAAGATACTACCCAGCAAATCCAGATGATCAGGGAAAAGTTGAAGCAGACACAGAATCGCCAGAAAAGCTACTATGATGTCAAGCATCGTCCACTGGAGTTCAGTGAGGGTGAGCACGTGTTTGTGAGACTTTCACCTGTCACCGGTGTTGGACGGGCACTCGGAGTGAGGAAGTTGAGCCCTCGGTTCATTGGGCTCTACCAGATCCTTGGTAGAGTAGGACCTGTTGCCTATCGACTCGCCTTGCCCCCGAACCTAGCCAACATCCACGACGTGTTTCACGTGTCTCAGCTTCGGAGGTACATAGCAGATCCTTCGCACGTGGTGCAGCCGGATGATGTGGAGGTTCGGGAGAACCTAAAGACTCCCGTCGGACCACTCAAGATTCTTGATCGAGGCGAGAAGCAGCTTAGAAGCAAGACTATACCGATGGTCAAGGTGCAGTGGACTGGGCGTAGTCCCGAGGAGTGCACGTGGGAGCGAGAGGATGAGCTTCTCCGTCAGTATCCCGACTTTTGAGTCAGGTATGTTTCTGATTTTGAGGGCAAAATCCTTAAAAAGGTGGGGTGAATGTAAGAACCCGCACCGCTAATTAAGGTAATTAGTGAATTAATTATGATAATTAGGAAATAATTCCATAATTGACCCTAATAATTATTATGAGGCTTTAATAATTATAATTAGTGGGTAAAAATGCTGAAAGTCGCTTTTCGGAAGAAAAACGCAGGTACCGGTTCTGCTACCCTGTATAAATGCGTACCGGAAAAGTATCCCGGAAAATTATAACGAACGCATGTTAATTACTAGAATATTATGTAGGACTTGTAAAATAAGTTTCAAATCAAAATAATGTAATCTGATGCCAGAACTGATACTGGCTATGGAAAAACGCGTACCGGAAAGGTGCTCCGAAAAATAAAATAAAAATATGAAAAATCTTAGAAAAATGTGTAGGTCTAGATTCCAAAGTTTGGGATCAAGATCTTTTACTTTGCTATTAAGGCTAATACTGCGCGTTATGACTTAAACCCCTATATATTCATTAGTATGGGCACAAAACCCTAGGTCTCTTTTCTCCTCTACGTGGATGTGGGCTGCAGCTTGTGTCTTCCATGCTGCCACCCTCTTCCTTGCTTGGGAAACCACCATTTTGACCACCTTTCTCCATTGTTCTTCACTATAGACCTTGAGTGTGTGAGGAAGACCATTTGTGAGAGTGAAGTGCAACCTTTTCTGAGTTGAGGTGCTGGTTGAGGGGTGTTTAGTGGGCTGTGGTGTTGTCTCCATGGTTATGAGCCATTGTTCATGCCATTAGAGGCTTCAAGAAGCCTCCTTTGGTGCCAAGAACTAACCTTTGGTGTGGCATTTTCGTGTCCTTGAGTGTGCTGGACTTGTGAGCAGCATTGGGAGCTCCAAAGGCACTTTGAACTACTGACTAAGCTTTGGGGTAAGTCACCTTAATTTGATCATGTGTTTTTGTGGCCTAAAGGTGGTATCTTGGTATGTTAATGGGTTTAACATGTAACCAACACATAAGTGAACTAGTATATGCTTAAAAATGGATCCTTGGTCGTGTACAAGTGTTAAAAGTTGAACCTTTGGACTGGATATTCACGAAATGCAGAAACTGCATTCTGTCGTGAGATATCCGGATATTTGTCGAACAGATATCCGGATATCAGTATCCGGATATGGTATCCGGATATGCATATCCGGATATGGTATCCGGATATTCATATCCGGATGTGGGATCTGGGTATCCGGATATGGTATATCCGGATATAGCCAGTGTGATATCCGGATATAGTATATCCGGATATGCCCCTTGTGATATCCGGATATCCTGGGTTTTCGCAGAACAGTAGCTGTGCTGTGTGAACAGTAAGCTATTGGGGGTTTGTGGACCCTAGATTAAGGAAGTTGAACTTCTGTAATTAATGAACTAAGTTAGAATCATATGATTAAGGGCTTATGGCTTTGTTGGAAGCCTTAAGACGTAAAACGTAAAGGAAAGGCGTAGTCTTTAAGTTGCATGCTTGTGATGCATAAATATTGATGTATTATTGGTCCATATCAGATTGTGATACTGCTGTGTTTGGACGTAAGAGTGGTTGGACTCTTGGCTTGGATAGCTAGCTTGCAAGGTAAGCTTTCGTGTCCTCGGTTTAGCCATTTTGTGGTTCCACCATGTCCCATGGGGATGTGGTTTATGCATGCTGTGTTACATGCTTTGATGTTTTGGAAATGCTGTTGAGCTATTATATGCAATGTGCTTTTATGATATGCATGTGGTGTCCACCTATACGGTAAGCCTGAGTATGTAGTACATACAAGATGGTGAGGCTGTGGGTGAGGTGCAAGCGGTGTTCCTTGTACTCATGTGGGTTTAGACGTATTCCTGCATTTCTCTGGCCAGTAGATTTGATAAACACACATGGCATGATTATCTGCTGCATCGCATAGTTTTGGAACTTATATTGTAAATACTGTTTTTGAACTTATATTACACATGTAAGTGAGCTTGGGGTGGAAGATCCTTGAGGGCCCCTTGTCTTACTGAGATTTCTTGTTTAGAGATCTCACCCCACGTTTGGGGACGCTTATTTCAGGATCAGGTAATGTTGAGGGCTCAGGTGGCAGGAGGCCAGAGCTGAGTTGATATTATGATATGCTGACATGCTGGATTTGACTGCTGTTTATGTTTACGCTTTGATTTTGATATTATGCCGAGACTGTTGTTGGGCATTGTGCCTTATTTGGTGAGCATGGGGTTTGTCCATGCCACATGGATTGTTATTGTCTTTTTAGCTAAAGTTGTATTAATGTATCAGGATTTTGGTCCAGGCTATGTGTTGTAGTCCTGTGACTTAGATACTCACTTATTATTTATATATGAGGTATTCAGTTAGTTGTCTTGCAATTTACATACAGGCAGTATTTTATGAAATTGATTAAGTAATCAAGTTGGCTAAGGTTAATGACGTCATAATTGAATTAAAGAAAAAGTTATTCCGCATTTTAATTAAGCGTGGCTTAATACGATAGTATGTTAACAATCCGGGTTAACACGGGCTGTTACACCAAACCCCAGAATCCCTTCAGCTCTTCCTCCTATGGAGTCAAAAGATACCTGATTTTGCTTCCCTTGCAGGCAACGCTCACAAAATCCAAACCCCATAGAGCAGCTTAAAATTCCATCCACCAGCTTCTTTGATGTCAGAGTGTCCCGACCTTTTCCTCCAATATCCCCAGCCTCCTATACCATAACATAGCAGTGTCATCCTCTGCCTGTTCTGAAATAACCAAAGCTCCTCGAGTCAGCTTGCAAGAATACTTGTCACTGCTGAAATTAATACCAACATCTATTATACTACCAACGGAGATCAAATTTCTGGTAAGCCCCATAATATGCATCACGCCCGGCAGATTCTTGACTGTCCCATCACTCATCTTCAGCTTTACCTTCCCACATCCCATAATAGCATGGGTCTTGTCATCTCCCATTCTAACCGTACTGCCAGAATATGATTCATAGGTGTAGAACCATTCCCTATGAAGTGTCATATGAAACGATGCTCCAGTGTCAATAATCCAGTCATTGCAGTCACTATGACTGTCAAACGCCATGTACAAGTCCCCTATTTTATCATCATCATCCTTTTTAGTACCCAAAGCAGAAGGTTGTGAATCATCCCGCATCTCAGGACCTATGCTTTTGCTTCTGTGATTCCTCCTCAGATGTCTAACCTGTTTCCACCTCCAGCACCTTATTTTATATTTATCACGGGAGTTTGACCCTCCCCTCGATCTACCTCTGTTTCCAGACATTGACTTGTCACCACTCCTCCCTCTAACAACAAGAGCCTCATTGCTGGTACCTTCAGAACCTACCATTCTCATCTCCTCAGACAATAAGTTAGCAACAATCGTCTCGAACGACAGTTTATTAACACTAGTACCAATTGACACAATGATATGCTCCCAAGATCTCAACCCAAAACCTTAAGTCACTGGATTCATGGTACCTTCACTTATATATATATATATATATATATATATATATATATATATATATATATATATATATATATATAGATATATAATGGTGTCACATGCTTACAAATCATAGTCATTGATCTTTTTTGATCTAACGGCTATAAAATAAGGTGTCAAATTTTAAATTTGACACTGGTATCAAAGGATTATATATATATATATATATTTATATATATATATATATATATATATATATATATAGGATTCAAATAAATAATGTTTTAAGTGTTTTAATAAAAAAGTATTATGGGCAAATATAATCATATTTCTTTTATAATTAAAGCTCCAGAAAAATGTTTATATTTTTAAAGGATATAATGTTGTGTCATTTAGATCTTAACCGTTGATTTCTGTCAATTAATGATTATAATTTAGTGTGTCAAATTTTTTATTAATTAATAATAAATTTGACCCAATAAATTATTACAGTTGATTGATGAAAATCAAAATTAGGATATTCTTTAATGACACAAATGTTTTTCCCTAAAAGTTATTAGTAATTTTATGTGTTTGAAAAATTCTTGATTCTTGTGCAGTAGGATTTTAGAATAGGAAAATTATTGCATGGCCCAAAGAGTAAGCGATGGAATTCTGTAAGGATCACATACTAATTGCTTTAAGATATAAAATTGGTAAAATAAAATCTTTATTTTCTTTTATTCCTATTGATTCTCACATCAACCATCTGCACAATATTATTGGCTCCCCAGCCTGCAGCATGACTTCAGGTTTACCCAAAATGTAGCTACAACCAATATTGGAAGCTTAAACTACAATTCTTTCATACTGTTTTTAATTAGCAGAAGAGTGATACATAATAGGAATCAAGCACAAGTCATGTTTTCTAATCACAGATAAGCCAAAAGACTCAGTCATGTCAAGTTCTTCAGGCTTATTCCCATTAGGAATCTTCCAATCAAAATGGAAAAGCAAATTTGCTAGCAAGAGTTCAACATTAGCAATACCAAATGTAATGCCAGGACAAATCCTCCTTCCAGCACCAAATGGAATAAACTGAAGATCTGCACCTTTGTAATCAACTGAGCTATCAAGAAACCTTTCTGGATAGAACTTCTCAGCTTCAATCCAATAGCTTGGATCCCTAGCAATTGCCCAAGCATTAACAATGACCTTACTCTTAGCTGGTATCTCATAACCATTGATTTCACATCTCTCACTGCATTCCCTTGGTAGTAATGGAACAAGAATATGTAGACGCAAGGTTTCTTTGATAACTGACTTTAAGTATTTAAGTTCATGGAGTTTAGCTTCATCTACCTGCCCTTCTTTACCATCAAAGACCCTTCTTATTTCAGCTTGTGCTCTTTCCATCACCCTTGGGTTTTTGACAAGTTCAGACATTGCCCACTCTATGGTGTTTGCTGAAGGATTGCTTCCAGCACCAAACATATCCTGAAAGAAATGGTAACATTAACATAATTGCCATCAATTCTTTGCAGCTTTACTACACTATTATCAAGTGGGTCCGACACCATATCTCAACCCAAAACCTTAAGGCGGCATTGGGTTCATGGGTCCATCCACTTATTTACTCTTCACTTAGTCATTACCAACCAATGTGAGACTCATCACACTTGAAATATCTCAACAATCTCCCCCTCTCAAGTGTGAAATCCAACATTGATATGTATGCTCCCCCTAAGCTTGTGGCGGGGGGCCACCACCAATAGGCTAAGCTACTCCAAGTACACAAAGTGGATCCGACACCACATCTCAACCCAAAACCATAAGGCATTGGGTTCATGGGTCCATCCACTTATATACTCTTCAGTTAACTCAATACCAACCAATATGAGACGCATCATACTTGAAATATCTCAACACTATTAACTAATGACAACTCAAGCTTGACTTGACAAATGGTTCATTGTCTTATTAAGTAGTTTCGAAGACAAATATTTTTTTTTTTGAAATTCAAGAATCATAGACAGATTTTACTTAAACCTTTTTGCAAAAATTTATTCACTTAAATATACAAGTGAGAGATTTGAAAGTGCAGCTTTTTCAAGTCAATAGTAACTTTTGATATTTAAAATCTGCGTATGACTGCTTTTTCTTCTGCCTTTAACAAAGAAAAAAGGTTGTAAGCAAATTAGTCAACTGCATATAATTGATCATTGATGATATCTATTTGGAACTATCTTTGGAGATTATGAGGTTTGGTTTAATGTGATTTCTAATAGCAAAATACTAACCAAAACGGTTGCTTTGATATCACTATCAGATAGAGATTGCTCAAGGTTGTTCTGCCTCTGAAGCTTTAACAGGACATCAACTAGATCTTCACCTGCTTTTACATTAATTGCCTTTGTTCCTGAACTTTTGTCCCTGTGACCTCTGACAATTTTCTCAAGGATCCTATCTATTTCTTGATGAAGCTTCTCAACTTTGGACCTTATTCCTATCAAAACTTGCAGCACTTGAATGGAAGGGTACAAATCAGCAATGGAGAAACCAGCAACTACTTTTGAGACATCCTTCATAACAGCTATGAATGCTTCTTGATCTTCAGATTTGCCTCCTAACACTATTCGTGATGTTAAGCCATAGGATAATGAAATGATCATCTCACTAAGATTGATAGATGACCCTTCACTAAAACAAATCTGTTTGATAAGATTAGATGCCTCCTCTTCCCTAATTGATTGAAATGATTCAACACGCTTTGGAGTTAGTAGCTCAAACATGCAAATCTTTCTCATTTTCCTCCAATAACTTCCGTAAGGGGAAAAGCTCACGCCCTTAGAACCATAAGTTATAACATCTGCAGCAAGAAGATGAGGCCTATTTGCAAAGGTGGTGTAATGTGTCTTCATTACTTCTTTGGCAATTTCAGGGGAAGACACCACTATGATGAAAAGTCCACCAATTTTCATGTGCATTAGAGGGCCATATTTCTGTGCTAATTTAGCTAGGCCTTGATGAGGCATTGCACCAATCTGGTGCATGTTTCCTATAAGAGGCAATTTTGGGGGTCCTGGTGGCAACTTGGGGATTGAAGGCTTGGTTTTTGATCTCCAAACTATGCTTAACACCATGAACAAGAATAGAAAGAAGGACAAGATTGCAGATGAGGAAATGTTTTGGCGACCCAACTCCATAATTGGGAAATAAAACAAATTATCTCAAATGTCAGAGTACTGAACTTTAGGTAGGCGGGGACATGGCCACATATAAATATTGGCACAGGAAAAGATTCATCTGAAGAAATAATAAAGGAATCTATTGGTACAAAGTATTCATGAGTGATAATCCCTTTTATTTCCGCTGATCAGCATCCAATTATTTAATAATGGTGTGTGTAATGTTAGTTTATTTTGACTCCATGGTAAGTCTAAATAATTCATTTAATAGATGATTTAATGATATATATATATATATATATATATATAGGGAAAAATGTATCTAATGTTACTTTAGATAATTTTGTCTAATATTCATCGAAACGACATCCTTTTGGAGTTGAAAAATTAGAATGATAAAGACTATTATAACCCTGAAAAAAACTAAAATTACAAAATCATCATGATTTCTATAATAACCCTCACATGTAGTGTTGGATTTAATTATGAAGTAATGGTTTTAATCATGAAATTGAGGAATAATTATAAGGAAAGTAAAAGAAAAAGAAATAAAGTCACCTTGGGTGAAAAAGGAGTTAAAATGACAGTTAAGTTGTAGAAATGTGGGTAAATAAAGTTACCCGAAAGTAAAAAGTAAAATGATAAATATTACCGTAAAAATATTCTGGACTAGTATGGAAAGTTAGAATGAGAGTTAAGTGAGCGAGATAAATAAACTTATACCCAATTAATTGTTAAAGCCACTTAAAGCCCCAAAGTACTTCATTTCCTTCATTCTTTCCTTTCTTCTCGCGCGACTCTCCGTGGAGAAAAGGAGTTCTTTTTTTTTCTTTTTTTTTTCATTTCTTCTTCCATATCATTCCAAGCAAATCCTTAAGGAAATCAAAGAAATCACTCTCATTCCTTCTCTCCATTTTGTTCTCCTTCTTCCTCCTCATCCATTCAACTTGGTAGCTACATTTGGATGAGAGAGAAACATATCTTGAAGGACCCATGGCTGCCATTTTCGGATTTAAGGCTTGAGGAAGGGTTGTGACCTTGTTGGATTGTCTTTCTCTTAGTGATTTAAAGCTTCTAAGGTTGTGACTTTGTGAAAGATCGTGACTTTGTGGACACGAGAATTATTGGAGGAGACTGTTTGCCAGGCAAGCTTTTGGTCCTTGGGGTTAATCCCCCGTTTGTTCCACCAGACTCCGAGGGAGGATGTTACTTTTATATGGTATGTGGATATGACTTGCTATATGTTGCATGTATATGTATGTATGTTTGTGTGCCACACAAGACGATGTTTCCTTGTGTGAGGCATAAGACGGTGTTTCCTTATGCATAGTATGAGACAGTGTTTCCTTATACGGTATGTTGCAAGACAGTGTTTCCTTGCGTAATACATACTTGTTATATTCTCTGGCCAGTAGGATTATATTATTGCACACTGCATTGTCTGATGCATGCATGGATTTTTATACTGTGTTTATACCAGAAGTGAGCTTAGGTGTGGAGGAGCCCTCCAAGGGTCCCTAGCTTACTGAGGTAATTATATTATCTCACCCCGTGTTATGGGGATCACCATTTCAGGTACAGGAGCGGATGGTGCCGAGGCATCACGTGGCAAGAGGCCAGATGAGAGATATTACTTGACATGATTGTCAGGGTCTTGTGGATACTTAGATTTGTATCTGACATAACATATTTTGAGTTGTACATGCCATGTATTTTTTTTGAGAGCATAGGAGATGTCTATACCATGTCGATAGTTTGTATATGCTGTTAGTTATGCATACTCAGGTCTATGTTACTTATTTAATTGCATCTCTTTTGTTTATTTGATGTAATTATATAAGTAACATCATGAACATTATTTTGAGACAGTGTGATATTGATATAGCCTATGCCATGGATGGCCGGGTAATATGGTATATGTCTGGATTATATTAAACTATCAATCAGGTGGAGATTATCATAGTGTGAATTATCCCCAGTAGTCCAAAATACAGAGGAAATGCTGTCCATTTTATTTTGGCCATGGAAGTAAAAATGTTTGCAATACATAAGGAAAAAGATAAAATTTATTTAGTTAGCTTTCACATTAATTAAGTTGAGCATGCTGCGCTTACTATCATATGAATGTTAATTAACCGGCTGCAGACGGGGCGTTACATTTTATGGTATCAGAGCAGTTTTGAAAAAGGGAATTCCTTGATGTATTGCAATAATTGTGTTGTTTATGAGTGGCTTTTAGGATTTTCTGTGATAATGCACGTGTAACCACTTAGTGTGGGCCTGATCAACTCATTCCTTTGTGTAACATGTGCAGAGTCATGGTTCTTCCTAGGAGACCTTCGGCAACAGATGACGATCAGACAGATCCTACGTTAGCTACTTTGTTAAGATCTCGGAATACCGTTGGGGTAACTTCCAGTCAGCCTGATCCTATAGCTACTGCTTTGGCTGGTGTTCAGCAGGAGCTGGCTACTAGTAGGCAGGCTAATGAAACTCTTATGAAAACAAATCAAGATATAATTGCTGCCAATCAAAATATGATGAACCAGATGATGGCTGAGCTGAGAGCCATGAGAAATGGTAGAGCGGGGAATCAGCCCCCACCACCTCTACCGCCGCCACCACCTCCACCTCCTCCACCACATACTCCTATTCCATCTCCGCATACTCTCCATGAAGAGCACGGGGATGGAGAGGGTGAGGCTAGTCATCATGGTGATGCTACTGTTCATACTGGACAGCAATCTGTTCACACGGTTGCAATGGATAATGTTGAGGCTAGATAGAGACGATTAAATGCTTTCAGGAAGCATCAGCCGCCTACTTTGGGGGGTGGTTATGACCCTATTGTTGCTGCTACATGGTTGCAGGATCTAGAGAGGATTTTTAGGGTGATGGAATGTCCGGATAATCAGAGACTATTGTATGCTACTTATATGCTGAAAGGTGATGCTAGTGATTGATGGCTAAATACTTCTCGCCCATTGGAACTGCAGGGTCACGCTATTACATGGCCTTTGTTTGAGAGGCACTTTCTTGATAAGTACTTTCCCTGAGATGCTAGAGAAAGGAAGGAAGGTGAATATAATGATCTTGTGCAGGGTGAAATGTCTGTTGATGAATATCTGGCTAAATTCAATCAGTTGGCTAAGTATGCTCACTTCAGGAGAGCTATGCCAGATTCAGAGTCTTTTGCTGTAAATTTCAAAGACGGTTAAACGATAGAATTGCAGAGAGTCTTGCAGGTTGTGGTTCCAAAGATTTTCCCACTTTAATTAATCAATGCAGGGCTGTTGAGGATATTCACAGGAGGCGAAATAATATAACTAAAGAGTTTGATTCCAAGAAGTCCAGTGGTTCAAATTACTGGAAGAACAAGAAATATGATGATAAAAATAAGAATTTGCAGGTGAAACAGTCAGGTAATAAATTCAAAAAAATTGGTTCTTCTGAGAGACCACCGATCCCTAAGTGTATTGGTTGTGGTAAGGAGCATAGAGGACCATGTGCCACGGGACAGGTGATTTGTTATAAATGTGGCAAGACTGGCCACTACTCCAGAGACTGTCCTCAGAGAGATGTCAGGGTTGCACCTCTTCAGATGGTTCCTACTCCAGCTGTTCCTGAGTCTCAGACTGTGGGACGGGTTTATGCTATCACTCAGCAGCAGGCGGATAAAGCGCCTAATTTGGTAAAAGGTGCGATCTATATTAATGGTTTTGATATAGATGTGTTATTTGATACAGGGGCTACTCATTCTTGCATATCTGATTTTATGGCTGTGGGCTTGAATTTGCCAATGTATGAAATTTCTCCTCCTATGAAAGTAACTACAGTTATGGGAGAAAAATGTAGTACTTCTGATATATCCAAGGATGTTGAATCTAAGTGTGAGGGCCGAGACTATGTAATTGACTTTATCCGTCGACCCATGGTTAGTCTTCAAGTCATCTTGGGTATGGACTGGCTTTCTAAAAATCGTGCAGTGATTGACTGTTGTGGTAAGAAACTAGTGATGTTATCTGAGGATTCTGCTACTAGTTCCTCTCCTTGTATATCAATACATCAGGCTAGACGGGCCTTGGTGGAGGGAGCATTAGGCTATATATGGTTGGGAAGATTAGTGAGCAGTAGTACTCAGGATAAGATTGCTGATATCCCAATCGTAAATGAATTTATGGATGTATTTCCGGATGAGATTCCAAATCTTCCACCAGAGAGAGAAATAGAGTTCTCTATTGAATTATTGCCTGGTGTGGGGCCCATTTCTATGGCTCCATATCGGATGTCTCCTCTGGAATCGGCTGAATTGAAGAAACAGATTGAGGACTTGTTGGCTAAGCAGTTCATCCGACCTAGTGTGTCCCCGTAGGGAGCACCAGTATTATTTGTCAAGAAGAAGGATGGAACCATGAGACTTGTGACCGACTACAGGCAATTAAATAAAGTGGCTATAAAGAACAAGTATCCTCTCCCTCGCATAGATGATTTGCTTGATCAGTTGAGGGGTGCTCGTGTCTTCTCAAAAATTTATTTGAGGTCAGGTTATCATCAGATCCGAGTTAAGTCGGATGATATTTCGAAGACTGCATTCAGATCTAGATACGGACATTATAAGTACCAAGTAATTCCTTTTGGTCTCACTAATGCTCCGACAGTGTTTATGGACTATATGAATCGTTTGCTCAAGCCATATTTGGATCAATTTATGGTTGTTTTCATAGATGATATTCTGATATATTCTAAGAATAACAAGGAGCATGCAAACCACCTTAGGATTGTTCTGCAAGTGTTGAAGGATAATCAATTGTATGCCAAGTTTTCCAAGTGTGAATTCTGGTTGTCCAAGGTTCAGTTTTTGGGTCATGTCATATCTGCTGATAGTGTGGCAGTGGACCCTAGTAAAATAGAGGCCGTGATGGATTGGGAAAGGCCTAAGACTGTTTCTGAAGTTCGAAGTTTTCTGGGACTAGCCGGTTATTACCGAAGATTTATTGGGGGGTTTTCTACAATGGTTTTACCGTTGACCCGCTTGACTAGAAAGGAGATCCCATTCGTGTGGACTCAGGAGTGCGAAGATTATTTTCATGCACTAAAAGAAAAGTTGACGACCGCTCCAATATTGACCCTTCCCGATCCTGAGCTTACTTTCGAGGTCTAATGTGATGCCTCAGGGAAAGGTTTGGGATGTGTCTTGATGCAGGATAGGAGAGTTGTTGCATATGCTTCTAGGCAGTTGAAACCGCATGAGGAGAATTACCCTACACATGATTTAGAGCTAGCAGCCATAGTGTTTGCCCTGAAAATATGGCGAAACTTTCTATATGGTGCTAATTTCTTAGTGTATAGCGATCACAAAAGTCTGAAGTATCTATTTGACCAGAAAGAGTTGAACATGAGGCAAAGGAGATGGACGGAGTTCCTAAAGGACTACGAATTTGAACTAAAATATCATCCGGGTAAGGCTAATGTTGTAGCTGATGCCTTGAGCAGGAAATCTGCTTTGATTGCAAATCTAATGATTGAAGAATATCAGTTGATTAAAAACTTCAGAAATCTGAATGTGATGGTCAGTAAAGGCGATGGTAGCTTAGAAGTTGATAAAGTTGCCATTCAGAATGCATTGTTAAAGAGAATCTTAGAGGCTCAACAATTTGATAAGGACATTGTGGCCATGACAGGTCAGAAAGATGTGTCTGTTGATGGTCAGGGCTTCAAACGTTATCAGGAAAGGATAATTGTGCCCAAAGGTCAGTTAGTGGATGATGTGTTGACTGAAGCACACAAAGGTCAATACTCAATTCATCCAGGAGATACTAAGATGTAACATGACTTAAAGGAAAATTTCTGGTGGCCGGGTATGAAGAATGACATTGCTAAGTTTGTTGCAAAGTGTCTTGTCTGTCAGAAAGTCAAAATTGAACACCAGAGACCTGGTGGTTTGCTTCAACCTCTGGATATTCCGGTATGGAAATGAGATTGCATCTCTATGGATTTTATGGTTGGGTTGCCCAGGACTCAGGCTGGATATGATTCTATATGGGTTATTGTTGATAGACTTACAAAGTCTTCCCATTTCCTGCCAGTAAAGGTGACTTTTACTACAGAGCAGTTGGCTCGACTCTATTTGAAAGAGATTGTTAGACTTCACGGGGTGCCTGAGAGCATTGTGAGCGATCGGGACCCGAAGTTCACATCTCGTTTCTGGGGAGCACTGCAGCAGGCTTTCGGCACTCAGTTGAGACTGAGCACGGCTTATCATCCTCAGACTGATGGTCAGACAGAGAAGACTATTCAGCCCCTGGAAGATATGCTGAGAGCTTGTACCCTGGAGCAGGGTAAGGCATGGGATAAGTATCTTCCACTGGTAGAGTTCTCGTACAATAATAGTTTCCATTCCAGTTTGGGCATGGCACCTTATGAGGCTTTGTATGGCCGGCGATGTAGATCACCTATTTGTTGGACTGAGGTTGGAGAGAGGCAAATGATTGGGCCAGACTTGGTACATGACACTTCTAATCAGATAAAACTGATCAGGGATAAATTGAAACAGGCACAGAGTCGCCAGAAGAGCTATTATGATCATAAGCATCGACCTCTGGAGTTTGCAGAGGGTGAACATGTCTTTGTGAGGTTGTCACCTGTGACAGGTGTGGGACGTGCTCTTGGAGTAAGGAAATTGAGTCCTGGATTTATCGGTCCCTATCAGATAATCAAGAGGGTGGGACCGGTTGCTTATCAGCTAGCCTTGCCTCCACATTTATCCGGTATTCATGATGTATTCCACGTGTCGCAGCTTCGGAGATATATTCGGGATGAATATCATGTTGTGCAGCCTGATGAGGTTCAAATAAAGGAAAATATTAAGACTCCTGTGAGGCCGTGGAAAGTTATTGATAGAGATGAAAGAAAATTGAGAAATAAGGCAATTCCAATGATCAAGATTCAATGGGAAGGCAGGACGCCTGAGGAGGCTACTTGGGAGTGTGAGGATGATATTCTCCGTTTATATCCTGAGTTTGTTTCCAGGTACGATCCTAATTTTGCGGACAAAATCCTAAAAAGGTAGGGAGAGTATAATAACCCTCACATGTAGTGTTGGATTTAATTATGAAGTAATGGTTTTAATCATGAAATTGAGGAATAATTATAAGGAAAGTAAAAGAAAAAGAAATAAAGTGACCTTGGGTGAAAAAGGAGTTAAAATGACAGTTAAGTTGTAGAAATGCGGGTAAATAAAGTTACCCGAAAGTAAAAAGTAAAATGGTAAATATTACCGTAAAAATATTCTGGACTAGTATGCAAAGTTAGAATGAGAGTTAAATGAGCGAGATAGATAAACTTATACTCAGTTAATTGTTAAAGCCACTTAAAGCCCCAAAGTACTTCATTTCCTTCATTCTTTCCTTTCTTCTCGCGCGACTTTCTGTGGAGAAAAGGAGTTCTTTGTTTTCTTTTTCTTTTATTTTCTTCTTCCATATCATTCCAAGCAAATCCTTAAGGAAATCAAAGAAATCACTCTCATTCCTTCTCTCCATCTTGTTCTCCTTCTTCCTCCTCATCCATTCAACTTGGTAGCTACATTTGAATGAGAGAGAAACATATATTGAAGGACCCATGGCTGCCATTTTCGGATTTAAGGCTTGAGGAAGGGTTGTGACCTTGTTGGAAGCTTGGATTGTCTTTCTCTTAGTGATTTAAAGCTTCTAAGGTTGTGACTTTGTGAAAGATCGTGACTTTGTGGACACGAGAATTATTGGAGGACACTGCTTGCCAGGCAAGCTTTTGGTCCTTGGGGTTAATCCCCCGTTTGTTCCACCAGACTCCGAGGGAGGATGGTACTTTTATATGGTATATGGATATGACTTGCTATATGTTGCATGTATATGTATGTATGTTTGTGTGCCACACAAGACGGTGTTTCCTTGTGTGAGGCATAAGACGGTGTTTCCTTATTGATATGCGATCAGCATATAAGAAATTACAAGACAAAAAGAAGAAGAAAGTGACTCAATCGATGCAAGAAAGACAGAAAAACTGTTAAAATTATATCCAAAGTCTGAATATCAGGAAAGATGCAGTAAAAGAAGTCAAAAAGGACAAAGAAGAGCTAAGAACCCACGCTATCAGCGCGGGTATGGCGCTCACAGCGTGGGAAGCAAGAATCTGGCAGAGGCTCCCGCGCTGAGAGCGTGAGATGCGCGCTATCAGCGCGGGAGACCAAAAAGAGGCAGAACCTCCCACGCTCACAACGCGGGAGTGGCGCTGTCAGCGTGGGAGGCGCGAAAGATGAAAGTTCAATTTTTGAAAATGAGGTCAAAGTCTCTTATAAATAAGAGACTCAACCTCATGGAGCCACACACCCAAAAACCCTAAATAGGCAGATCCGTCTGGAGAAGGAAGGAAGGCGTTCTTCGTGTTCGTCGTCCCGTTCTTGTACTTTTCTTCTATTTTATTTTCAGTTCATGTTGAATTCAGATCAGCGATCATGACTAGATCTATTTTCTGTAGTCAGGGCCATGATCCCTTTGTGAACAATTGGTACAAGGATTGAATCACTTTATGTGTTGATTTTAATATACTTCATCTTTATCTTGTGCGTATTGATATTATTTCTGTTAGATCTGATCAACCTAATAGGGGATGATATTCTGGGGATTAGGGTTCGCAATAGGAATATTGGAATGCTGATTCTGAAAGGAGATAAAGATGACGATTCATGCATGTTCTAGGAATAGACTTGTATGAATTGCAGTCGTGGGATTTATCTACATAATGCTTATTTTCATGCGGGATTACTAAGGGATTAGGGTTCCAATTGAATTAAAGTACTATGCGCTTCCGCTTTTCTGATGATATACCTTCAGCATGTCCTTCTGAAGTGGTTCAAATAACTTATGGCATCGGCTTTCCACAGCTTTCAGACGTTCAAGCAATTTCGCAGATGCTAAGAACTATACCCGGGTACACCCCTCCCTACCCGGGTAGGTACAAAAATTCAAAAATACTTTTGGTAGGGAGGGGTGTACCTGGGTAGGTTTGGTGGTCAACGGTCAAATAAGGGTAGATTGGTGTTATGTTTTTTGAGGGGGTTAAATTTTCGAAATAGTTTATAATAAAGGTCAATTTGGTAATTAATTATTAAGAAAAGGTTATAAGGGTCAAAAAGCCATGGCAATACACACCACTTTTTTAAAATGTTTTCATTTACAAATAAAATATAATAAAAGTGATAAAAGATAAACTTATGATTCTTATATATTTCTTCATTTTAATATCAAATATTTTCTCATTATTAATATTATCAAATATTTCTCATTAGTTTCAATTCCTTAATTAGTACGTAGCTAAAGGTAATTTTTATTTTATTTTTAAATTGTAATTAATTGTTTAGTTAATTCATATTCAAATTTGATATTTATCACTTGTTTAGTTAATGACCCATCTTAATGTCCTCTTTAATCAAGTGGCAGACGGGGTGATATCGGAATGAAGACTTGGTTTGCATGACTGAAGGTGTGGATGTGGAGTTGGGGTATTCGCGGTCTGGATTGGATCAGTTTTAGAAGAAAAAATCATCCGATCCAATCCCTTCGGTTTGTTCAAGTAATCATCCATTCGGTTTGGAATTTTTTTCAAATCCGATCCGATCCAATCCAATTTTTTTCAAATAACACCTTTTATATATATTAGCTTTATAAATTTATTTATTTTTTGAAATACAAAAGCATCAATAGATAGAAAATATAGCTTTTTTTGGGCAATGAGATATTAAGCTCTACACAAATGAGTTTAGTTGATAGGTTAATAGGTCTTGGGTTTAGAAACTTTTTGGGCTATGATTGGGGAAATGCCCAAGTAGATAGAGGGGAATTAATATATTGGATCGGTTTGGATTAGATCGGTTTTCATCAACCCATCCGAAAACCGATCCAATCCAATTAAAATTTACGTTTTTCGGTTTTCGGTTTTTCGGTTTTCGATATTTCGGTTTGGTTATCGCGGTTTGAATCGGTTTGGATTGGTAAAAGAAAGGAGAAAATGGAGGCTATATTTTCCTGGAAGAGGACTTTCAACTATTATTATAATTGAAGTGATATTAAATTATAATTATTAAATGAAATGGGCTTTTAGGGGAAGGTCAAATTAGTTCTTATGAAAAATATACATGGAATTTGTGGAAAGAGAAGGGAAAAGGGATAAAAAAAAATCTCTTTGTATGTAGGCCAAGCAATTCAACCTACCCCATCTACATGGGACATAATTAGGGGTGATAAATGAATCAGGGACCTTTGACTCAGCTCATGAAGGTTTGAGTTTACATGCATAAAATTAGTTGTTGAAACGACTTGTATAAAATTTCATTTAATAAAGACGCCCAGGCTCCAATTCAAAAGTTGGCCTTAGAGCCTCTCAGGCTGGCCTAATATATTAATTTTTATTTTTATTACATATTTTTTATATTATTTGTAATAGCCCTTTATCTTTCCTCAATCCATCTCACCTAATATTATTGGTTAAATAGGCTTTTTGAATCATTTTATTCTATATTATGATGTTTTGATATACATTGAATTTATGAATATTTACGGATTTACTAGTGTTGTTGATTGTATATTCTATTTGGATAAATTTTTGTTGTCTTATTTTTTTTAAATAGAATAACAGGTTAAATCTGACTTTTATTTTTTGTAAATAAGTCATATCACATACTGATAATTATATTCATAGATAACACACTTGGTCACGTAATAAAAATGGAGCAGCAATTGTGATTAGGCCCAATAAGCCTAAGTATTTGGAATCCTATCACACTTAAATGGCTAAGATTTTCAAAGCCTATAACGGAGCCCACCATACTTAGTTTATTGCTTTCCTCTTTGCTTAAGAATTTCGTTCCACTTTGGGTTGTTTTGGTGATTTGGTTGTAATTATGTTAAAACCAAATTGATTGTATTGCTATGAAACAAATAAATAAACGAGATTTGAAATTTGCAACAAAATTTGTACTTTGTATGAATTTATGATGACTTTTATACCAAATAATAAGAAATAAGATGTACAACAATATAAGAACACAACGACATACAATCTCGTGGATCAATAATCAAATTAACAAATATAATGAACTACCCAAGCTAAGAAATAAAATAAAATAATGAAACTACCATTATACATATGTGTTTATAACTTATACCCAAGTAAAAATATCATTTTCTACTAACAATTAAAAAACATTTTTCTTTTACCAAAAAAAAAAACATTTTTCTAAATATCGAGAACTAGATTTCACAAATTATTTAAACGATAAAACTAATTATTCATAATTGAATGCAAAGAGAAGAACCAAGCATATAAAATGCATCTTTAGAATTGTGATTTTACATTATATGTTAAGAATTGGGTTATTAACCTTTCTCTATAGCTTTCAGAAAATCCATCTGTAGCTTTAGAGAAAACTTTTTTTCAATGTCTCCTCCTTTTGATCATATTGTCTATACCCAAAACACCGCTCCTTTACGCTAGCAGAATAAAAAGGGTAATTACAAAATAATCGAAGTTAAATAAGTAACAAGAAAAGGAGTAAATACAAGAAAACTTAGATAAGAGAGAAAGGTAAAGGAATCTGATGTGCCTTCGGCATATAGGTATTTCAAAGTAAAATAACAAGGATTTGATAGTAATTCAATGATAAAAAATATTATTTTTAATGAATTATTGATAATCTATCTTCAGGCAAAATTTCACTCTGATTTTATGTTTTTTATAGGAGGAAAGCCTGGAAATAAGCTATGTTGCAAACAACCAACTCACGCAAATAGCATGAGAATGGCGCAGATCGCGCCAGATTAAGGAAGAAAGAGTCAACACCACTGCAACTCACGCTAATAGCGTGATTTTCACGCTAGTCACGCCAAGCACAGAGTTCTCCATTTCTTGCACGCGCAAATCGTACGAATCTGGCGTTGATCGCGCGGGCGACGTGATTTCAGCATCCTGATTGCAGATTTGGATAGAAACAGAAAGGAAAAACAAATCTTCTGCAAGATTATGACCTGATTGGGTAATGGGGTATAAAAGGGAGTCAGAAACCCTAAAGAAAAGAACTTTTTGCACGGAGAAGATTACTAAGGCAGAACTCGGAGCAAGCTTTTGGATTGAAGATTCAAGCTTTCTTCTTCCCAATTTCCTAGTTATTATTTATTCATGAATTCTTTTTCATACATGAATTGTCAGACATGAACATGTCTGGCTAGTCTTTTATTATTGTGGTAAGGGTCACAACCCTTGATCTGAACCCCTTGTGGTTTGGTTAATTTTTATATTTAATTATTCCAATTGCATTTATTTTATCTTGTTCTTCATCTTATAATTCTTCTAGAACCGATCACTCTATTAGGATTGCGAGGGTTAGGGTTTTCAATAGGAATATTGAGATTCTAGTTCCTGACAAAGGGTAAAATAACAATTCATGTGCGCACTAGGGATAGGCTACATGAATTGTAAACGAGAAAGATTCACTGATTTAACAGGCTTAACTTGAAAATGAATTTCTAAGGGATTAGTATTCTAATAGGGTTAATAAAGTTAAGATCACTAAGGAATTAGGGCTTAACTAGTCAATTAACAAATGGTGAATTGTTTGATCGATGGTTAAATTAAATGTACACATTAATTCATATTGCAAGGTGGGGATCATAAAGTTGTTGGCGTCTTTTACCGTAATATCCTTTTAAATATTTTCTCAATCTTAATCCGTAGTTATCAAGGTTTTAAAAGCATCTTTGAATTATTCGCAAGTTCTTGAATTGTTCTCAATTTTCACAACCTACAATTGTTCTTACTCCCATTTTATTAATCCAACAAGAGAGGAATAATTATAATAATTTTAGTGCCTCAATCCTCATGGAGACGATACTCTACTCATCCCTTTATTACTTGGAACGATCGGTACACTTGCCGGTTTTTCGCAACAAGTTTTTGGCGCTATTGCCGGGGATTGAATACGCCAATTTTATTTATAACTTTTGATTTTCTTGATTGGATTTTGTTTTGTTACTAATCTTTTTGCTTTAGTTTATACGAGGTAAAGTAAATCGAGAAACTTTACATTTTGATCCAGAAATTGAGAAAACTGCAAAGAGGAACCGAAAGCTAGCCAATCAAAGAAAGCAGGAAGAATCTTCAAATTCTAAGCCAAACACAGAACCAGTGATGGCAACTCCTAATCCACCTCCAGAAGAAGAATTGATGGAGTCAAGCCTTGCTCCTCTTTTCGCAAGGCCAAACTCTAGCATAGTCAGGCCACAGATCGATGCCAACAACCATGACATCCATCCGTCGCTGATTACTTTGGGGGAGAAGAATCCTTTTGGTGGGGAGGACTACGAAGATCCTCATGATTTTATGGACAGATTTATGAGAATTTATGACACAACCAAGCATCATGGAGTATCCGATGATGCAATCAGACTCCGGTTGTTCCCTTTTGCTTTGACCGGAAAAACTCTCAGATGGTTAGATAGACAAGCTCCCAACAGTATCAAAACATGGGATGAGTTGGCAGCCAAATTCTTTGTTGAGCACTTTCCATGGAAAAGTACAACAAGTTGGAAAATGAAATCACCAACTTCACTCAATAACCGGGAGAGACCTTGTGTGCATCCTGGACCAGATTCCAGGAGTTGATCAGAAAGTGTCCCCAATATGACTTGCTAGACACCAAGAAGGTCAGAGTCTTCTATAATGGAATGACATCAGATTTTAGAATGGTTGTCAACGGTGCAACTGGTGGAACCATAGAAAAGAAGACAACAGCTCAAACTCTGGAGCTGATTGACTACATGACAAGGAATGAGAATGCTTCAATGGAAGTTCAACCGGTTCAACCAATGCAACCGAAGAAAGGACTTCTGCAACTGGGGAACAATGATGCATCACTAGCTGAGCAAAATGTGATTTCCCAACAGCTAGCTAGCATGAATGCTAAGCTAGATAAAATGAGAATCTCTACAGCTCAAGTTAATTCAGTTAAGTATGAGTACTGCAAAAGGGAGCATGAGACGAATGAGTGCCCAACACTTATGGGAGCCGAACAGTTCCATAATGGAGTTTGGTATGATCTAAGGCCACCACAGATACCCAAGGCTTTCAGAGGAATCAGAATGGTGCCCAAGGAAGCAACTTTCAAAGGAGAAATCAAGGGGGAGGCTTGGATTATAAATCCAACAATTACTTGCAACCTCCTCCTCTTCCACATAAAGAGCCATCAGAATTGGAGAAAGCAATGCCGCAGCTTTCCAAGATCACAAATGATCACATGCAAACTACTGATACTTTCATGAATGAGACAAGAGCCTACCACAAGAACCAAAACGCTTCCATCCGGAATTTGGAGAATCAGATAGGCCAATTGTCTAGACAGTTAGCTGAGAGAAATCACGGTCAGTTTCCGAGTGACACCATCGTGAATCCGAAGGAGCACTGCAAGTCCATTGTAACTAGGAGTGGAACCGTGATCACTCCTCAAGACAAGCCAAAGATGGTTCAGAAAAAGAAAGCTGATGAATCAGTAATTGAACCCGAGCAAGAAAAAGAGGAAGAAACACCTGCAAGTGAGAAAGAAGAACCTGCAGAAAAAGAAGTGGCAAAAGAGAAACCTATTGAAGCTCCGAAGAAGCTGATG
Organism: Gastrolobium villosum; assembly: GCA_032173675.1. Classification (NCBI taxonomy): domain Eukaryota; kingdom Viridiplantae; phylum Streptophyta; class Magnoliopsida; order Fabales; family Fabaceae; genus Gastrolobium; species Gastrolobium villosum. The sequence goes on along the minus strand of JAVKPL010014967.1, from coordinate 40,184 downwards.
GATTATTCTCAATTTGAGAAACCTTATCCCATGAAGCTCAAACAATAGGCACAGAAGAAATAATATGCCAGGTTTTGAGATATGTTTAAAAAGTTGTATGTTAATATTCCATTTGCTGAGGCTTTAGCTAATATGCCTACTATGCTAAATTCATGAAAGATTTATTGTCTAGAAAGCATAAGTTATAGGATTGTGAAACAGTAGCACTTACTGAAGAGTGCAGTGCCATTATACAGAAGAAGTTCTCTCCAAAGCTTCGAGATCCTGGGAGTTTCAACATCCCAATTGCGATAGGCAACACTAATGTTGGTCGGGCACTTTGTGATCTTGGAGCAAGCATTAACATGATGCCATTCTCAATATGCAATTCGTTAGGAATCTCTGAGTTGAAGCCAACTTTGGTCTCTTTACAGCTTGTTGACCGTTCGTTAAGGAGACCTAATGGAGTCATAGAGGATGTCCTTGTCAAGGTTGACAAGTTTATCTTTCCTGTTGATCTCATTGTGTTGGATATGGAGGAGGAGAGTGAAATACCTCTTTTACTGGGAAGGCCTTTCTTGGTCACTGCTCGAGCTATGATTGATGTAGAACAAGGAGAGCTTGAGTTAAGGATGAATGATGAGACAATCACTGTCAATGTGTTTGATGCTATGAAGAAATCATCTGACCAGAGTGACTACTTCAGACTTGATGTGTTTGAGGAAGTAGTCAAAGAAGAAAAGATTGATGATCAAGAGCTTGAAGAAGAGTTGAAGGCTCGAGATGAAGCTACTCCGCAAGAAGAGCGAGAAGTTATCTTTGAAGTGCTAGAAAAGAAAGAAGATGACTCAGTTACATTGGCATCAAAAGTAGAATTGAAAGAGTTACCTGAAACTCTGAAATATGCCTTCTTGGGAGATGAAGAACAATATCCTGTTATCATCAATAAGGAATTTTCTTCTGATGAAGAGAAAAAGCTGTTGAAAGTACTTGTAAGAACCCGCACCGCTAATTAAGGTAATTAGCGAATTAATTATGATAATTAAGAAATAATTCCATAATTGACCCTAATAATTATTAATGGGCTTAGATAATTATATTGAGTGAGTAAAAATGCTGAAAGTCTCTTTTCGGAAGAAAAGCGCAGATACCGGTTCTGCTACTCGGTATAAATGCGTACCGGAAAAGTATCCCGGAAAATTATAACGAATGCATGATAATTACTAGAATATTATGTAGGACTTGTAAAACAAGTTTCAGGTCAAAATAACGTAGTCTGATGCCAGAACTGATAATGGCTATGGAAAAGCGCGTACTTGAAAGGTGCTCCGAAAAATAAAATAAAAATATGACAAATCTTAGAAAAATGTCTAGGTCTAGATTCCAAAGTTTGGGATCGAGATCTTTTACTTTGCTATTAAGGCTAATACTGCGCGTGTGTGGCCTTGTGCCTATAAATAGACACTTTAGGCACAAAACCCTAGGCCATATTATTTTTCTACGTGGGTTTGGTGGCTGAAGGGAGGTGGCTACTGTCCATTGCTTCTCCTTCACCATTTCTTGAGCCTTGGACCAATTCCTCTTTGATTCTTCCTCTCTTCTTCTTACAAACACATAGTAGGGTGGGTTGTGAGGGTGTGAGGTGGTGCTTGCTGCACACTCAGCCACTGTTGAGTGTATCCTTGAGGGCTGGTTGAAGTGTTGAGTTGTGTGAGTGGGAGTTGTGAGTGTTTCCTTGGTAGTGGAAGCTCCAAGAAGCAACCTTTGGGTAGAAAGACCAAGTCTTGTGCACCATTTTCGTGCACCTTTGTTTGGCCTGAGTTGAGGAACCTTGGGAGAGCTCCAAGAGCACACCTTGCTCTGTTTTGAGCTTTGGTAAGTTCCCTCACCTTTGATCTTAAGTTTTGATGCTTAAAGTTGATGTCTTGGCCATGTTTAATGAGTAAACAAGAGGGTATAATGTATATGAACCTAAAATGGATTAAAGATGCATGCTTTAACGTGTACATGTGTTAAAAGTTGGATCTTTGGGTTGGATATTCACGAAATGCAGAAACTGCATTCTGTCGTGAGATATCCGGATATTTGTCGAACAGATATCCGGATATCAGTATCCGGATATTGATATCCGGATATGGGACCTGTGTATCCGGATATGTGATATCCGGATATGGTCAGTGTGATATCCGGATATGACATATCCGGATATGTCCCTTCTGATATCCGGATATCCTGGGTTCTCACAGAACAGTAGCCGTGCTGTGTGAACAGTAAGCTAGTGGGTGTGTGTGGACCCAAGTTTAAGGAAGTTGAACTTCTGTAATTAATGAACTAAGTCAGATTCATATGATTAAGGGCTTATGGCTTTGTTGGAAGCCTTAAGACGTAAAACGTAAAGGAAAGGCGTAGTCTTTAAGTTGTATGCTTGTGATACATAAATATTGATGTATTATTGGTCCATATCAGATTGTGATACTGCTGTTTGTGGACTTGTGAGTGGTTGGACTCTTGGCTTGGATAGCTAGCTTGCAAGGTAAGCTTTCGTGTCCTCGGTTTAGCCATTTTGTTGTTCCACCATGTCCCATGGGGATGGGTTTATGCATGCTGTGTAACATGCTTTAATGTTTTGGAAATGCTGTTGAGCTATTTATATGCAATGTGCTTTTATGAGATGCATGTGGTGTCCACCTATACGGTAAGCCTGAGTATGTAGTACATACAAGATGGTGAGGCTGTGGGTGAGGTGCAGGTAGCGTCCATGTACTCATGTAGGTATAGACGTATTCCTACATTTCTCTGGCCAGTAGATTTGATAAACACACATGGCATGATTAATTGCTGCATCGCATAGTTTTGGAACTCATATTGTAAATACTGTTTTTGAACTTATATTACACATGTAAGTGAGCTTGGGGTGGAAACTCCTTGAGGACCCCTTGTCTTACTGAGATTTCTTGTTAGAGATCTCACCCCACGTTTGGGGACGCTTATTTCAGGATCAGGTAATGTTGAGGGCTCAGGTGGCAGGAGGCCAGAGCTGAGTTGATATTATGATATGCTGTTCTGCTGGATTGACTGCTGTTATGTTTTCCGCTTTGTTTAAGTTATATGTTGAGACTGTTATTGGGCATTGTTGCCTTATTTGGTGAGCATGGGGTTTGTCCATGCCACATGATTGTTATTGTCTTTTAATTCGCTGTTGTAATTAAAGTATCAGGATTTTGACCCAGGCTATGTGTTGTAGTCCTGTGGCTTTAGATACTCACTTATGATTTATATATGAGGTATTTCAGTTAGTTGTCTTGCAATTTACATACAGGCAGTATTTTATGAGATTGATTAAGTAATCAAGTTGGTTAAGTTTAATGACGTCATAATTGAATTAAAGAAAAAGTTATTCCGCATTTTAATTAAGCGTGGCTTAATACGATAGTATGTTAACAATCCGGGTTAACACGGGCTGTTACAGTACTCAAGCAGTACAAGACAAAAATTGGGTAGTCTATCTCTGATTTGAAGGGCATCAATCCTTCGTTCTGTACTCACAAGATTCTGATGGAAGAAAATGTTAAACCAGTGAGACAACCTTAGAGGAGAATAAACCCCACTATGAAGGAAGTAGTCCGCAAGGAAGTGGTGAAGCTCATGGATGCTGGAATGATTTACCCAATTTCTGACACTCTATGGGTAAGTCCAGTACAGACAGTTCCAAAGAAAGGAGGAGTAACTGTTGAGAAGAATGAGCAGAATGAGTTGATTCCCACCAGAACTATTACTGGTTGGAGGATGTATGTGGATTACAGAAGACTGAATGATGCCATAAGGAAGGATCATTTTCCCGTTCCTTTTATTGATCAAATGTTGGAAAGGTTAGCTGGGCATGTTTTTTATTGCTTCTTGGATGGTTATTCCGGCTATAATCAAATTCCAGCACCAGAGGATCAGGAGAAGACGGCTTTCACATACCCATTTGGAGTCTTTTCCTATAGAAGAATGCCATTCGACCTCTGCAATGCGCCTGCAACATTTAAAATGTGTATGCTTTCTATCTTCTCTGATATAGTAGAAAAATGTTTAGAGGTATTTATTGATGATTTTTCTGTCTTTGGCTCCTGTTTTGATTCATGCTTAGTTAATTTAGCTAAAGTTTTGGAAAGATGCCAGGAAACTAATTTAGTTCTAAATTGGGAAAAGTGTCATTTTATGGTACGAAATGGCATAGTATTAGGCCATAAAATTTCTGAAAAAGGTATTGAAGTTGATAAGGCTAAGTTGATGTTAATTGAAAAACTTCCCTCTCTAGTTAATGCTAATGGTGTGCGAAGTTTCTTAGGCCAAGGATTTTTTCGAAGATTGCAAAGTCTCTTAGCCAACTATTGGTGAAGGAAAATGAATTCCTTTTTGATGAAGCTTGCCTCAATGCATTCAATGTATTGAAGAAAAAGCTTACCACAGAGCCTGTTCTGACGGTGCCAGACTGGAGTCTTCCGTTTGAACTCATGTGTGATGCGAGCGCATACGCCATGGGTGCAGTACTTGGTCAGCATAAGAAAAAGTTGTTACATGTTATTTACTACGCTAGTAAGGTTTTTAATGAGGCATAATTTAATTATTCACTACTGAAAAAGAGATGCTAGTAGTAGTTTATGCTTTAGATAAATTTAGACCTTATCTGTTAGGTTCTAAAGTGATTGTATTTACTGACCATGCTGCTCTTAGGTATTTGATGACCAAGCAGGATGGAAAGCCACGTTTGCTGCTTTGGATGCTCTTATTTCAGGAGTTTGATTTAGAAATCAAAGACAAGGATGGAGTAGAAAACAAAGTGGCAGATCACTTGTCTAGGATTCAAGATAAGGACTTGTAAGAAGGATCTGAAATAGAAATTAATGAATCCTTTCTTGATGAGCAAGTGATGGCGGTGATCATGAGTCCATGGTTCGCAAACTTTGCAAATTACAAAGCTGCTGGCTTGATGCCTGATGATCTTACTTGGCAACAGAAAAAGAAATTCCTTCATGATACAAGGAGGTACCACTGGGATAATCTTTTCCTTTATTTTCAATGTACTGATGGTGTGATTTGTATGTGTGTTGTTGAACTTGAAGTGCCGGATATTATGTGGCACTATCATGCATCTGATTATGGAGGTCATTTTGGAGCCAACCGAATTGCACAGAAAATACTGTAGAGTGGCTATTATTGGCCCACAATTTTTAAAGATGCACGAGACTTTGTAGAAAAGTGTGACAAGTGACAGAGGAAGGGAAACATATACCGTAAAGATGAGATGCCTCTCAAATGTATATTAAAGGTGGAGTTGTTTGATGTTTGGGGAATTGACGTCATGGGACCATTCCCTAAGTCATGTTCGAACCAATACATTTTGGTTGCTGTGGACTACGTGTCTAAATGGGTAGAAACGGTTGCTTTGCCTACTAATGATGCAAAGGTAGTAGTTTCTTTCTTACGGAAGAATATTCTCACCCGCTTTGGTGTTCCTCGTGCAATCATCAGTGATGGTGTCACTCACTTCTGCAATAAGCAGTTTGAAAGCTTGCTTACAAAGTATGGCGTCACTCACAAAGTAGCTACACCATACCATCCTCAGACCAGTGGACAAGTAGAAATTTCAAATAGAGAGCCGAAGAGGATTCTGGAGAAGACTGTAGGCAACTCAAGGAAAGATTGGGCCAAGAAATTGGATGATACACTCTGCGTATACAGGACCGCTTTAAAAACACCAATAGGTATGTCACCATTCCAACTGGTGTATGGTAATTCTTGTCATCTCCCTGTAGAGTTAGAACATAGAGCTTTGTGGGCTATTAAATTTTTGAATTTTGAACCATCAAAAGCTAATGATAAAAGATTACTAATGAGGTTGATGAGTTCAGGTTAGCAGCCTATGAGAATGCCAGGATTTATAAAGAGAAGACAAAGAAGTGGCATGGTAAGAAGATCTAACCAAAAGAGTTTGAGCCAGGACAACAGGTATTACTATACAACTCTGGACTGAGGTTGTTTCCGGGTAAACTAAAATCTCGCTGGTCTGGTCCTTTTCTTGTGAAGAAAGTATTTCCATATGGTACAGTTGAAATCTCCCCTCTCAATGCTAAAACATCTTTTACGGTCAATGGGTGTAGATTGAAATTATATAATGGAGAGCAAGTAAATAGGGACACAGTTTCTGTCCCTTTGGCTTCACCTGAGGTTAAAATTGTTCTCGTCAGGCTCGAGACGTTAAACAAGCGCTTCTTGAGAGGCAACCCAAGAGTATTGAGTCATTTATTTTTATTTTTAGAGTCATGAGATAAATGGTAAAAAGGTATAGTCACGAGTCCATGCTAATAACGCTAAGTTGACGTCAAATGCATCTTTGGAGCAAATCCACTTAAAAGGGGAATTGTGAACCCATGCGAATCGCGTGATAATGGCGCTAATCGCGCCAGGTGGATCAATACCCCTAGAGCTTCCTGTCAAATCACGCTAATGGCGTGAAATGGGAACTAACAGCGCCAATGGGTTTCAGTCCATGCCAATAGCGTGGAATCAGCTCTAACCATGTGAACAAGTTTGGTACTCACTGTCTAATCGCGCTAATGGCGTGAAAGTGGCGCGATTGGCGCCAAGAGTTTTTGTCACGCTACCCGCGTGAAAATGACGCGAGACGCGTTAAAACTTCCTCTCGTCCCTGTCTTACCGCACTACCCTAAAATCCCACCTCTATCAGCCCTACTCCCCCTCATTCTCATCCCTCTACCCCTCTCTCTCCCGTCTACCCTAATATCCTCACAACACCTCCATCACTCTCCCCCTCAAACTCACATTTTTCAAATCTTATCATAACCCCTCAAATCTTTTCAACTTCCCTATTCTTCTTCCTTTCATCATAACCACCCAAACCACATCCATCTATAAAGCCCACACCCAACAACCCCATTCTCCTCAACCCCTCACTTTCCCTCTCAACCTCATTTCACGCCTCACAACTGTTCCACATCCCATTCTTTAATTACAAACCCCAATACCATAAGCTTACTCCCTATTTCTATAAAACCCACGGTGGAACCACAACTCTCTCCTCTCACAGCCATTTCCATTTTGTTTTTCCTCCACCATCCACCATCTTCAACGCAAGTTTCATCACAATCACATTCAAGTTGAGTAACAGTTAGGGCTTTGCAAAGATTAGTGTTACATTCACTTTGGTTTTCCTCATTCTTTTCTTCCATTACTTCTATGGCTGGTGAAAAGGTAATAATCCTAATTTTGGTTTTAAATTTATGTGATTTGCATTGCAAGTATGGTGATCTGATGATTTAGAGGATTCTCAATTGCACGCATGCTACATGTTTGTTAAATGTTATGTTTGATTAATTGAAAGTCATACATTGAAGTTTTGTATAAAGTGATTCTTGGATATAGGCTGTTTTTGACATGATAGTAGCTTACTCATGCACATAAGACGTTTGAGGTTGGTTTCCATAATCATGTGATTAATAGATGCCAAGTTTCTGATATTATGTGTTCGGTGTTTATTGTCACCGCACGATTCGCGTGAGTTTCGCGCGAATAGCATCTGAGTTTCCTAAGGGCTTCAAATGGCTTTAATTCACATGGTGCCAGTTGAGCATGCTCTCGTTGTTCATAAATTAAATTGAAAAGTACTTGTCCATAAATCTATGAGTAACAAGACAAAGTAGCTAATCATTGGAGTTCATGTGTGCTTAATTCTTTTGATGGATGCATAGCTTGAAGGAACATACATGTCCTGCTGTACTGACTAGTCAACTAGGAAATTTGATGGCTACTAGAACTTGATCCATATCCCAAAAATACATTCTTGAATGCTTGCAGAATTAAAAATTTTATCAAGAATTAAATCTGGGAATTAAGAATTTTTAACAAGAAGTTTGAATATCATGCACTTCTGAATATTCTATGGGATAAATGCATTGGTACTTTTCTAGTTTTCATGGAAAACAGACTAAAAAGGGCACAAAGGCCGAAACCAAGGGGACTACTACATCTAGTAGCAAGAGGCCAAGAGCTTCATCCAGCTATGATGAAGACAGATTCCTCTCTGCGAAGCATCAACAGCGGTATGAACAATGGTTCATGCCTAAGAAGGTGATACCTGAGAGGCAAATTGCCTTGGAGACATTTCCCGAGACTAGTTCCTTCTTGGCTTTGATCAAAAACAGGAAGTGGGAAACACTAGTAATATTTGCAACACCAAGCTCTAGCTCCATTCTGAAGGAGTTCTGTGCAAATGTGGATAAGGATAGGGTCAACACCGTCCGAGTAAGCTGGGTGAGAGGAAAGGTGGTATCTTTTACAGCCAAAGACATTGAGGCATTCCTGAAGACCTCTTATGATGATGAAGATGCCTACAGGTTCAACACAATTTTTAATAAACTTCAGCCTACAACCACTAGGAGTTTATACAGGGAAGATATGCCTGAGGTGGCAGATAGAGTGAGGAGGGGAATCACTGGCTTATATTCATCTTGGATAACAAAAGCAGGATTAGACCACGTGCCAGAAAAGATGATAAAGCATGCATTAACTGGAGAAGCTACATTCTGGCATCAGTTTAATAACTCTACCATTATACCATCTACTAATCTGACAGATGTGAATATAGAGAGGGTGTACTACTTTATATGATAATGAGTGAGAAGAATCTTGACATTTCTCAGATACTTTCTGACAGGATTCTCCATATCATCACAGCTGGCAGAGGAGACTTCTGCTTGGCACATTCATATATGATTATGCATTTATGCATCCAAGCTGGAGTCCAAATACCACCAGAAGAACCAATGGATGTGAAGGTAGCTACTACCTTAACATATGAAATGTACAGAGAAATGCTTGTAGAAGCAAGGAGAAGGCAGATGATTAGAGCTGCAGAGTTGGCACCATCTACCTTAGCTACGCGGAGCCTACGTATGTGGCCACGTGAACCTTATGGGCCACATCCAGAGCATATCCATCCTTATGATGCGGCGCCTCCGAGCACCACACCAGCAGCACCACAACATCTTTATGCAAATTCCCCTGTTATCCTGACAATGCAAGGACAAATCCAGAACATGCAGGGACAACTTGACCGTCTGAGCATATAGGGTGATTACTGGACACGCATGCTAGAGGGAATTTGTCAAGTCACCGGAGTGGATACATCTGCTTTTCAACCACATTTGCACCACCACCAACTCCTGAGGAGCCCATTGAGACCACAGTCCCTACTGAGCCAGCAGCATAACACCTTGCATTTCTAAATTATATATTAATATAATAAAATTGGATTAAAGGGAAGGATTAGTGAAAATCCTGAGAATTATGTCAAAATACAAAGAAAGGGTAAAATGGTAATTAGCCAAACACGCAACCCTAGGAAGGAAAAATATAGTAGGACGTCTCAAATGATAAAAACAACCCTGAAAATGGATTCATAACGAAAAATTAAGTGGATAGGCAAGTTTCAGAAAATTTGATGAATAGTATTTTTACCAGGTAAAAATACTGCAATACAATTGCCCTGTAAAGCGTGCCGAATGAATTTTGAGCTCTAGATTTGGATATAATTTATAAATGTTACATAGGACTAGGAAATATGATTTCTGGTGAAAATTTATTGAAATTAGAGTATTTGGGGAAGAGTGCCCACAGCGTGCATAACAGCTTAAAACCGTGATTTCACCGAACGACCGGAAAACTCCATATTCATCTGATCAAGGGTAATTAATGGACTTTTTTGAATGTTAAATTTTTTATTTAATGGATAATTCATGAATTAAGTGTTGATTAATGGGTCAAATGAGTTGTTTAAGTGGTAATTCGTCTTATTAGAGCCTACGTGGCAATCTAAGTCACTGAAGCATTTTCCCTTGCACTTTCTCTCTGCTAGAAGCACCTCCTCCCACGTGAAAACAGCACCAAAGCACAGTCAACATGAAAGGAAAGGGAAGCTCCTTTTTTCCTTGATTTCACTCACTTCCACTCATCAAATCGAAAATTGTTGAACATCAAAGTTGTTTCCCTCCCTATTGTGAACATTTTTCAAGTCATGAAGTCCTCCTAAAAGTGAGTGTGTGAGGAGATCATTTTGTGATGAGGGTGGCAGTTTTGGCTCATTTTGGTGGTGGTTGGTGGCGGTTTGGACCCTTCAAAGGTTGAAACTCACTCTTGAGTTGCCTAAGAGTAGATTGGGGGTAAGCATTCCCACTTATTTATGGTTTTGATTTTGAGTTATTGATGATGACCTAAGTTGTGTTGTTTGATTGATGTAGTTAGAGAGCTCAAATGCAAATTGTGTATTAGATAATTATGTCTTAGAATGATGTATTGGAGCTATAGATGCAATAGAAATTATTGGTGAAGATTTATGATAACTTAGGAAATTTTTGGATGATGCCATGAATTTGTGAAAGTTGAATTGTGTTAGGATTTTGTTTGTGAGTTTTTGTATGGTGGTATGATGTAATAATAGGATTGTATGAGGTGTGGAGTAGTTGAATTGGATTGAAAATCCTTTTGGGTGTGCCTATGGTGATTTCGGCCTTGTGAAGAAAATAAGGGTGTGATGTTTTTAAAATTGCATGATTGATGTCTTGTGTTGTTAAATGATGATTAGATGGGTTGTGTGATGGTTGGAAGGTTGGAAAACCAATGGAAAAATATTGGATAATATTGAATTGTGTAATTGGACCTAGAGCAAATTAATTGGCAAAATGATATTTGAATGATGTAGGATGAAAATCGGCACCTAAAATGACATTGGGGTAACCTTGGAATGCCTAAGAAAAATGAAAAGAAAATTTAGAAAAATAAAGTGTATTTTAACACTCATTTGGCTGAACCTCACTAGGCGAGGGGAGGAGATTTTGACGTTTTTGATTTTGATAGATTTACCGTATATTAATGATCCATATATGATCAATGTAGGTTGCCGTATGTGGATTTGAACCCCGAACCGTGAGCTCAGTTGGTTTCCCTTGGTCCCGGACCAAAGGGATTGTGGTGGGTATTTTAAATCATGCATTTATGCTTGAGAATTGGAATGAAATTATTGAATGGGAGTTGATTGGGATTGTCCTATGTGTAGGCATTCTGGTTGTGTACCTAGCTTGGAAAAGATATTGCAGTGGATCTGCAGGAGAGGATTATACAGGTAACCTCTTGGTACTAGGACCTGATCCCCTTGTGTGTTCCACCATGCCCGTTGAGGGTAATGGTAGGAAGTGTATGTAGATAATGTAGGATAACATGTTCATGCATATAATATGTGTGTTGGTACATAGGATGTATCGTGTCTCTGGACAGTAGAAGGTTTGCCTTCGGGGGTTATGGACTTCCACTGGATAGGTCTCCGAGAGGGAGTTCCAGTTGACCTGGGGTCATGGTGTGTGATCCGGATAGGAGCACACTAGGAAGTCTCGGGTGGTTATGGATGGAGGGTGCCTTGGTTTGATGTTTTGGGAACACGCCATGGTTTGAAACCTGTAGGCTTATATGCCGAGCCAATAGGCTGGACGTTGCGTGGTTTTGGCATTGACCATTCCAGCTTCATCATATTTTGTATCCCTATGCTCCCCTATTTATCTAATTCCCTTGCTTTATCCCATTTTCGGATGTTATGTTACATTATTTATATGCATCGAAGTGAGCCATTGGGCGGAGTATTCTCCAGAACCTCTGGGTTACTGAGATATATTCGTATATCTCAGCCCTCTTCGGGGACTTTATTTCAGGAGGTACAGTGGAGTTGGAACGGCGTGCAAGAAGCCCATAGGATGATGGTCGTAGGATTTGATATTTTGCATTTTGTTGGCCATTGGGCCTAGGCTAGACTTAGCTCATGAACAATGCATGTGATTAGGATTATGAGTATCATTTTGTTCATGATGTATTCTGCCTAAGTTTAGTATTGAATTATCATGTTTATTTTGGAGTATTTAGTATGTATTAATTGAAGGTTATGGTTTGTAATTGTAATATGTCATTTATAAGGTTTGTAATTTGTACATGAATATTGATGTAATATGGAAGCATGTAATATGATGAAAGGGAAATAGGCCTATTCTAGGATTGATTTATGTTTTATAGTTCAAAGAATGCATGCAATTGGATTATGGTGATTGAAACATGTTAAGTTTGAAAATATAAGTAAAATGATGGAAAAAGAGTAATTGGATATAAACTGTGATGGGTTGTAAGAGCCCCAAGGCATTTCTGGTCCTTGTGTGTGCCACCCAATGATTATTAGGTACAATTTGAGGTCATAGAACCCTTTTTGCAAATTTGGGGAATTTTGAAAAACAAAGGAAACTCTGACAAGTTTTCTAGAAATTGGCATAATTTAGGTGAACTTTGGGATCACATATCTCCTTCCACAGAGGTCCGATAGGGACGTGCCATACGTCATTTTGAAGCTTGAGAAATCCTCTATTTTGTGATAAAATTTGGGACTTTATGGGTTGGGTGTCGGCCTGTAGAAGGCAGAGAACACAGACGGCCCTGTTGGTTCCTGCACATGGGGCTAATCCGGACCGAGTTTAGGAAAATTATTTCCGCTTCGTTTCTTGTTCAAATTAGGTGTATGATATTTCAAATTTAATCATGTGGTGTCTAGTTTCTTGGTTGAGTGGATTTTCCAGAATGCTAAATTGAGTGAAGGCTGTTTGGAGCTGTTTTGGGGTTGGCAGGCAGATTTGCTTGTCCAACTTCAAACGACGATATCCGGAGCAAACGAGAACTTTATGACTCGTGTGATAGCTTGTTTGAAAGATAATTAAGTGTAGAATGACATATCAAAATATGAGATGTTCGCGCCATGCGGTTTATCCGCAGAAAATTATCCATGTTCGGATAGGTAGAAAACGTAAAAGTGAGAAATTAGCTAAGTGGGTTTATGGGGACCCATTAATGACTTGAGAGAAGTATAATATGATGTAAAAGTAGTTTTAATAATTATTCAATGAACAGTTTACAGTTACGGTCACAACTTTTATTTATTACGCTTTTTATGGTTTTAGATGCTCGCGTAATAAACGGAAAAAAATTTACTGCTTGCCCGCGCGAATCGCTCGAATCTAGCGCTGATCGCGTGGGCTTCGTGATTTCAGCGTCCTAATTACATATCTGGATAGAGACAGAAAGAAAAATCAAATCTTCTGCAAGATTATGACCTGACTGGGTAATGGGGTATAAAAGGGAGTCATAAACCCTAAAGAAAAGAACTTTTAGCACGGAGAAGATTACTATGGAAAAACTCGGAGCATGCTTTTGGATTGAAGATTCAAGCTTTCTTCTTCCCGATTTCCTAGTTATTATTTATTCATGAATTCTTTTTCATACATTGAATTGTCAGACATGAACATGTCTGGCTAGTCTTTTATTATTGTGGTAAGTGTCATCGATGTGAACCCCCTATAGTTTAGTTAATTTTTATATTTAATTATTCCAATTACATTTATCTTATCTTGTTCTTCATCTTATAATTCTTTTAGAACCGATCACTCTATTAGGATTGTGAGGGTTAGGGTTTTCAATAGGAATATCGAGATTCTAGTTCATGACAAAGGGTAAAATAACAATTATACGCACTAGGGATAGGCTACATGAATTGCAAATGAGAAAGATTCACTAATTTAACAGGCTTAACTTGAAAAGTAATTTCTAAGGGATTAGGATTCTAATAGGGTTAATAAAGTTAAGATCACTAAGGAATTAAGGCTTAACTAGTCAATTAACAGATGGTGAATTGTTTGATCAATGGTTAAATTACATGTAAACATTAATTCATATTGCAAGGTGGGGATCATAAATGTGTTGGCGTCTTTGACCGCAATATCCTTTTAAATATTTTCTCAATCTTAATATGTTGTTCTCAAGGTTTTAAAAGCATCTTTGAATTATTCGCAAGTTCTTGAATTGTTCTCAATTTTCACAACTTACAATTGTTCTTACTCCCATTTTATTAATCCAACAAGAGGGGAATAGTTATAATAATTTCGGTGTCTCAATCCTCGTGGAGACGATACTTTACACATCCCTTTATTACTTGGAATGATAGGTACATTTGCCGATTTTTCGCAACAGAATCATTTGAGCTGAATAGTCATGCAAGTAGAATGTTAATAACATGTTATGAAACTAAAGGATAACAAGAATATAGTAAAGGCAATAGAAGGAAGAGAGAGAGAGAACTAGGACAAAATGAAAAAAACGATAATTTTCCACTATTTTGTCTTGATTTATAAGCTTTCAATACATTGTAAGTTACAACGAAAAGAATTAAAAAATTTGATGAGTTATAATTTGGAATAATGTCTATGGGGTTATAGACATCCAAACAAATATCTTATTTATAACGTTCACTAAGTTTATCTATATTGCATAAATTTCTTTTATCTTTAACAGCTCCTTGATAATTGTAATCCTTGATCTTTCAATTATTATACACTCCTTGTTAGGATCTGAAGTATAATTTTTATGGGTAGACCTGGATGGTTTTTTTACGTTTTCTATATCTTTGTGAAAAATAACACCTTTTACTTTTTAATAACGAAACCTGTGAATAACTATCTCTTTTGTTGGGTCAAGTTGGACCCTCAAGTCAATTGCGGAAGCGAAATAATAAAATGCAAAAGGAGAGAAATAGAGAAGAATACAAGCAATTTGTTTTACGTGAGAAAACCTTCTCCAATGTGAAGAAGTAAAAACCCATAGGACATTAGTCCAGAATCAAACTTCCACTATAAGAATAATCGATTACAACAATCAAACATCTCTAGTCTTTCACTAGAGGTACAATCAAACTTCACCTACAATGGTGGTAATATCAAACTTCCCTAAAGAGGTCTCACTCAAACTTCTCTCTAGAGGTATTTTTCATCTCATATCTCTAAAACTCATACACTACAATCTTATATAGGGGAGGGAGATGATTCTAGACATTGAACCACTCAAAGGATGTGTCCCTTGAGCCTTGCACCTTCATTTATGGAGAGACATTGAACCACTAAAAGGTTATGACCCTTGAGCCTTGCACCAAAAATGGGGAGTTCCAACCTCTTGGTACTTGAGCCAAGCATTGAAGGAGGAACAACTCCCAACATCTTTTATAATTTCCAATAAATGTTTCACCAATATTATCTTTTTCCCCTTTTCACTAAATTAAATAAATATTTATTTTATTCATGAGTCTTACATTCTACCACTCACTCATATCATACAATTTTACTCTATAATTTAATGAAAAATGAATTTTAGTGATAAATACGACCAAAGATTTCATACATTGGATTCATTATAAGTCACAATTGGAATAAAGCCAATACGAGTTATGACAATTGTACACTATCAAATTGGCATAGCTCATTCAATGTAACATTATACTAGTTCATCTCCCTAATATGATACTTTTTAGAAAGTATACATCATGCTCAAGAAAAAGTCTTCATTAGGGACAAATCATGTTTTTCAACACAACCATCCATGCATTCATGTATACATAAATTAAAAACAGCACAATCTCATACACAAATATATTAGTTAGCTCCCAATGTCGATAATCAATACATAACAATAATGAACAACATTCACTGTTGACATGATGCCTATGTTATACATGACCGATAAATGTCTTGCGGTCAACTAACATAACATAGATTAGTACTAATACGTTCTATTGAAATGTACACTATGTTTTTTAGCTTTTTCTATAATGACAAAGGTGCACCAGAGCAAGGACTATTGTACTCAAAGAATGAGATCCCACAATAGGAGATTACATATATGCAAATTGGGCAAGAGATGAGTCCACAAGGAAGTCTACATCATGATATCTCACATTTGTAGAAGGAAATCTCGTCACTTGGAGGAGCAAGAAGAAAAAGGTAGTTGCCCGATCTAGTGCAGACGCAAATTTTGAGGTATGATGTAACACCTCATTCTAGAACTGGTTTGTTAACATTGCATATGATAGTAAGCATGGTTTCAATCACAGTAATTGAATTAGAATTTACAGATAAAAATCTTTTTCTTTGCTTTTTACTTTGTTGAATAAATATTGATTTCATATATAAATAATTCAAATACATAATTGCAACTTATTTATAACGCAGACATATCTTACATGTTCTAACATCATCAACCATGAAGTCCCCATAAGCTAACACCATCAACCATCAACCATGTTCATCTAAATTTTAAATGGTAGATGCAAAATCGCTTATTAACCTATAAGATATTTCTTGTTCTTTCATCCCAAATTGAATATGTAAATTCTAACCATGAAATTTAGTAATCATCAAATGATTGCAACTTTATAATATCATAGGAAGTACATTTAGCCATTTTTATTTAGAGCTAAAAGTTAACAATAGTACACCTTGTAGTCTATAGAATTCAAAGACTAATTTTTGTCAAACCGCTTTGCAGAGTTGGAATTTGCCAAATCAAACCCCAAAAATGGATTCGGAGCACCCAGAAATCTTACGATGGACTACCCATGTTGCTGGAAACTCACTAGAACAATTTTGGTTATTAAAAATTCGCATGAAAATGTACCTAAAACTTCAGATAAGCATATCTCATTCGTCTGACCTCCATTTAAGGCAAGTAACCAATCAAAATATCGTCTCAATGAGTAGAACAAAGCCCAATAGATTTCACTTCCTGAAATTTTTGAGACCGGAACTGAAAAGTTGCTGCTGCAGAATCTTCAAACTCATATCCCAGCAAATCCTTCCGTCAAATCACGAAAGTGATTTGAAATCTAAGTTCCTCTCGATGAAATCTTAGAATAGACACCTTACTTGCTCAAATCCAACACACCAAACTAACACTTCAAAATTGTTCGAGATTATGAGTTTGAGACATAAGGGTTTAGAGGTGCTCGAAATCTTATACTGAAAGACATCAAATTTGGAATGCTCAACAGTATTACCTCCAACTTAGGAAACCCTAGAAACAATGCAAGCTATTAGGCTCCGGCCCATATAAACCCAAATAGTCATGCTCTCACTTATTGTGTTTGTATGTTAGTGTATAATTAATGGGTTTTATAAGAGTTATGTTGTAGGAAGAGTGATTGTGTTATGTTATAGAGATTCATTTTGCGTGATAGAGTTTTTTTTTTTTTTTTGCTGCAGGCCCCACGAAATGTTGTGTGTGTAGAAAATTCTTTTTGGTCATGTTAAATGTTAGATGATAAACCCATAATTAATATATGCAATGATAATGATAGTTAATGTGGCAGGAAAGTGAGTAACACAAACTATTAAGTATGAAAAAGGTTTTACCACAAAATAAGAGGAACAACTCAAACAATCACCATGCCATGAAGCCTCGTGTATGTATAAATATTTTGTGGAAATGCTGCTGGTGTGTGAAATGTTCTTAGTTCTATTTTTGTATCAATTTTTGATTGGGCCGGTGGTTTATTTCTTTTTCTTCCCTAACATGTTTCGAAGGTCTAGAACCCTCAATTTCAAAAAAAAAAATATATATATTGCTTGGTCCGACACATGGAAAGGTGATAAAGTGGGCTTAATTGGTTTTGAAGATGTGCATGTCCTTTATAAGACTTGGAATTTGGATATCCTTGTAATATAAAACCTTCACACCATCTTCAAAATCAAAGTAATTTTTCAAGATTCCCTTTCCTTTATATTCAAGCATTGAACTTCTCTCTCTATCAAAAATAGGAAGAAAAAAAAAGGAGTTCTTGCTTTATCAAATATATCCTAGTTGAGCCATATTCTTGAAAGTTTCAAACAAAAATTACATTAATCAAGTTTATTACTTCAAAGTTTCTCAGAACTACGTACAATTTTATTTCTTATAAGTTTCTCATAAACTGCATCAAACTAACTACAACACTAAGTGTGACTTAAGAAATAGAATCTATAATTTTACTCTGACACCAAATGTTTACCGCTAAACCAATAGTTATAATTAAGGATAAACAAATTCTCCTTTTAATGCGGAAGTTTTATTTGGTGGAGCAACTCACATGAGTCACATCACTGAGCATTGGAATCTGTGATATATTTTTTATTTTGTTTTTCCTAACCAATTAATGGGTCCCATCAAAAATCTCTCTCAGCTGCAAAAAAGAACTTCTCCCCTCGGAGAAGTTTTTTGCCCATTAATTAATCATAAGAGTGCAACTTCGCTTAAAATTTCCAGCAACAGATAATTTTGCAGAAAGTTTTTGTTCCGAACTGCGTTGACAATTGGGTTTATAAATTGTATTCTAGGAATTTCGGAGATATAAAGAAGGGTGAAATGTGTATCATTTAAAAATTTTAAGAGAGAAAAATAGATAGATAAAAGAGGAAAGAGAGTTGATAAAAAAATAAAGTGTGAGTTTCATCTATTTGTGAGAGTGAAAAGATATAAGTTGTGTCATTTACAAGAATAAACATTTTTTTTCCTATCAAGAAATAAACGTTTGTTTTTACTGGAATTGGGAAAGGAATCAAATTTCATTATTGAAAAATATAAACTAATTGTTTGCCTCTCTGTCGTTGTCTGGCATCATTAATCACATAAGATTTTTGTCTGGTACATGCTTGACTTAGGGACTTGAATGAATGCACTGAAAGCATGCTCGATGTACATGGGTCGAATGGAGTCGAATTTTTTTAAAAATTGAATCGAATTGGTTTAAATGGTTCGTTTTGAAAGTGGTTCGGTTTGATTCAGTTCAAAATTAGTTCGGTTCAGAAGTGGTTCGGTTCGGTTGGAAATGTTCGGTTCGGTTCGATTTGGAACTGGTTCGGGTCGACTCTATTTTGAAAAGAAAAAAAATAAAAAATAAAGTTATAAAAATTAATTTGATTCGGTTTGAAAACGGTTCGGTTCGGTTCAGAAACGGTTCGGTTCGGTTCAAAATGGTTCGGTTCTTAAATTGGTTCTAAAAACTGGTTCGGTTCATGTACTGGTTCTTTAAGAACCGGTTCAATTCATGAACCAGTTTTTAAAAACCGATTATTTTAAGGACGGTTCGATTCGATTCATGATTCAATTCAATTTTTTTTATTTTATTTTGGATATCCCTAGCTGTCATTTCATTATAATAAGAAACGGCTTTGCATCTATGGAGTGAAGTTTCCTTTTATGCACCTAAGACAAAAATATAATGGAGAGCCCATTATTTTTCTTTTATGAGTATATGACATGAGGGGAACACTTCCGTAGTAATACTAGAAGTGTTTTTTTTTTTTTGGTTAAATACTAGAAGTGTTTTACCCAATAAGAATATGCCTTTTTCTGTGGAACCCTTGCATATTTTTTTAACAAACGTTTGATAGAGAAAAAAAAATTATAAGAATAATAATTTCTAAAAGTATATTGAGAAAATAAATTTATCAAGAAATATATGCAAAAAATTATTTTGGTAGGCAAAATATTATATATTAGGAATATTACTCAAATTAATGTTGGGTAATTTTACAAAAATAACCTCTTAGAAATAACCCACATTCCTCAGTTTTCTTCCATTAGCGTTTACTTGCAAAATTGACCAATACAGTCTAGTAATTTATGAAAACATTCCTCAGTTTTCTTCCATTAGCGTTGTTACTTGCAAAGTTGACCAATACAGTCTAGTAATTTATGAAAAGAGCTTCCGCGTTTAATTAATCAAATACACTGCACTTATTATTGTATATATGTTAATACATTGAGTGAATACGAGACGTTATATTTCCAAAAAAAAAAAAAAAAAAATTACATTAATCAAGTTTACTTCTTCAAAGTTTCTTAAAACTATGTACGATTTTATTTCTTTAAAGTTTCCAAAAAACTACATCAAGCTTAACACAACACTAATTGTCACTTCCGAATTAGAATCCATAATTTTAGTGAAACTATTTATAATTTAACACTAAGCCAAAAGTTATAATTAATTGTAAGAGTTCAACTTCGCCTAAAGTTTCTCATAACCACATCAAACTTAAGAGGTTACACCCATTTCCAGTTCCATGAGTTGGCATCTTAACCTTATCAAATCATAAAGGTCACATCAACACATGATACAATCATAGCGTACATATTCAGTAGTTGTGGCCTTGTGGCTGAGCCATAAACACATATAGAAAAAGCAGAAATACAAAAGGGTTTGTTACTACCGACACATATTAACCATATAGTAAATAAAATTGGTTCATAGAGGGTGCTCGTTACTGAAAGATAACCTTCAATATTGTGCTTACATAATTCTAATGATGATAACGAAGAGGAACCAAGTAGAGCTCAGTTTTTCTTCTCACAGTTGCACCAAAGGACTCTGTCATATCAAATTCTTCATGGTTCATTCCATTGGGAAGTTTCCAATCAAAATGATAAAGCATTTTAGCAAGTGGTATCTCAACATTTGGCATGGCAAATATCATTCCTGGGCATATCCTCCTTCCAGCACCAAATGGGATGTATTTAAAATCTGTGCCTTTGTAATCAATAGGGCAATCAAGAAATCTCTCAGGTTTGAATTTTTCAGCCTCAATCCAATGCTTGGGGTCTCTTCCAATTGCCCAAAAGTTGACAATGACCTTGGTCTTTGCAGGTATTTGATACCCCATGATCACACAACTCTCACTAGTTTCTCTTGGAATCAACAGTGAAAGAGGTGGGTGCAGCCTCAAGGTTTCTTTGATGACTGAATTTAGATATTTTAGTTGATGAGTGTCTGCCTCATCAACATCTCCTTTGGCACCACATACCCTTCTTACTTCAGCTTGTGCCTCTTGCATAACCTTTGGATTCTTCATAAGTTCTGACATAGCCCACTCTACAGCTGTTGATGATGTCTCACTCCCACCAATGAACATATCCTGTCAATGATGGAATTAGCTCTGATTTGTTCAACAAGAATTAGGCCATTAGCAAATGCAGGCACCTTCTAATGCAATGCTGCCACCCTTGGAGAAAGGATTAGAGGATCTTCTTTCTAAGAGTTTGCAGCATCTCAATATGGAAATCTCAAGTTACATTTCTACATCTTAAATTATGTATCTGCTTGGCTACAATCAAGGGTTAGAATTACATAGAAAACCATCATTAAGTTCTCTTTCTTGTTTTAATCATAAGTCTTAACACTGGGCAGAAGTCCCAAAATTTCATACTTTAGAATTAAGATGTTAGAAAACTATGACAGTTGTCAATATTAGTTTACCTTAAAATAGTCAAGGAAACAAAAATTTACTATAAAAATGGGAATTTCCTTCTATGTTGCCATTACCAAGAAAAAAAAAGGAATCTTTTCATGTGACATGAGATCATGAGTGAATCTATACAAATACAAATAACGGTGATAAAAAAAAAGCATCAGAACAAAGAATGACAAAATGATAATTGTTGATTTGTGTTTGAAAGGTTGAGATCCTCTCAGATAACCTCATATCATACCAGAGATCAATTCCAAAAAAGAAAAAGGGTTTCCTTCAAAATTTCCAAAACTAAAGTACTAAATACTGATTTGATAGATTTGGCTTCATTATCAACCAGGAGAAATTACTTTGAGAAAAATGTTTAGCATGTCAAGGAAAATAGAAAAAGAAAGCAACCACCCAAATTGAAAATAAAAATCAGACTAACCAGAAGAACAGCTCTGACATTGTCATCAGTCAAGTGCAATCCAAGGTCATTTTGCTTTTGAATTGATAGTAGAACATCAACTAGATCCTCCACTGATTCATAATGGCTCCTTTGGTTTTCTCTGTGTTCCTTGACGATGTTGTCCAGTATCCTATCAACCACCCAAATTTAAACTTCTGATGAAAGTATATGAATAGTTAAATATTATATTTCTAACAAGATTTAGTATTACGTGGGACTAACATATCTTTCTATGCATGCAGGGAGAAGATTGGGAAGGGGAGTTGTTATTGATATTGAAGACAGTGATGAAGATGAGTGCAATTCACAAGCTACATTGAATAGAAAAGTGACTACTACTCCAATTATTGCAGAAAATGAACATCTAAGTTCATCAGGAGCACTCCAGAAAAACCTTCCAACAGGAGTGGCTGAACCCATTGGAATTCTGAAAAGGGAATTTGCTTCTTTTCGTGAATTTGGTACAAATATCAATATCTTGGATAGCTTAGATAGTGATACTTCTAGTTCTAGTTCCAGTTCCTCTTCTGGTTCACTTGATTTGGATAGTCTCCCTCTGCCTTCCCTTACATTCAAAAGGATGAGAACTGATGCATCCGGCTTTTTGACCCTTATGACCCTTATTTAATAATTAATTACTAATTTGACCCTCATTTGAAACTAATTCGAAAATTTAACCCCTCCCAAAAACATAACACCAATCTGCCCCTGTTTGACCGTTGACCATGAAGCCTACCCGGGTACACAGCTACGTACCCGGGTATTTTTTGAATTTTTTGTCCTACCCGGGTAGATAGGTGTGTACCCGGGTAGATTTTTACGTTTCTGGAAATCCTTTGCATTACTTACCCGGGTACATAGGTATGTACCCGGGTAAGTGTCTGAGAAAAAAGGGAAGCGCGAGATGCTGTTTTGGAAGTGTGTCTTTCTCCCAATATTTTAATATGATATTAGTAGAAACATTATGAGCTGATGATGGATGTAACAAATTAATACATTGTGATATATAACCATAACCACTATAAGTGAATTCTGTGATAGGGGAAGCAGAAAACTTGATTGCAGAGAGTTTAGTAATACCCAGCTTACAGTAAATGACAAGAGCATCCGTGGAAAACACTAAAAAACAAGTTTTTTTTAATGCATATACCCCAAGACATGGCAGCCTCCATCATAAACTCTCTGGGATATTAAGCCCATCAGCCCAACATTTCCTCCACCGTACACCAAGTCTATACTCCGCTTAACCTGTAATTCACGCCACAAAACAAAAATACAAAACACAGACAAAGATGATGATGATGAATTTTTCACTGTGTCTATGCATAGCACAAAATGCATTCATGCTAAGCGGAGGTTGATTATTCTATCACCATGATTCACTTATAATTTGTCATAGAATGAGCAGCAGCACTAACCAGTTTTGACTATAAATTTCAAATCATATTCGATAACCTCAAACGCATGCAAATAAATGATTTGTTTAAATCCATAAGGATAATTCTACTAAATCAACATGCATTATGTTTCTCAGGATGAAATGAAGAAACTAGCAAAGAGTGAGAGGATGGCAGTTTATGTGTCAAATGCATGTAACTTGGTGCTGTTTGTTGCGAAGGTTTTTGCCTCAATTGAGAGCAGATCATTAGCAGTCATTGCCTCAACTATGGATTCTCTCTTGGATCTATTTTCACGCCAGGTTAAGCGTGAAAAATTCATCATCATCATCTTTGTCTGTGTTTTGTATTTTTGTTTTGTGGCGTGAATGACAGGTTAAGCGGAGTATAGACTTGGTGTATGGTGGAGGAAATGTTGGGCTGATGGGCTTAATATCCCAGAGAGTTTATGATGGAGGCTGCCATGTCTTGGGGTATATGCATTAAAAAAAACTTGTTTTTTAGTGTTTTCCACGGATGCTCTTGTCATTTACTGTAAGCTGGGTATTACTAAACTCTCTGCAATCAAGTTTTTTGCTTCCCCTATCACAGAATTCACTTATAGTGGATATGGTTATATATCACAATGTATTAATCTATTACGTCCATCATCAGCTCATAATGTTTCGGCTAATATCATATTAAAATATTGGGAGAAAGACACACTTTCAAAACAGCATCTCGCGCTTCCCTTTTTCTGAGACACCTACCCGGGTACACACCTTTGTACCCGGGTAAGTAATGCAAAGGATTTTCAGAAATGTAAAAATCTACCCGGGTACACACCTATCTACCCGGGTAGGACAAAAAATTCAAAAAATACCCGGGTACGTAGCTGTGTACTCGGGTAGGCTTCGTGGTCAACGGTCAAACAGGGGCAGATTGGTGTTATGTTTTTGGGAGGGGTTAAATTTTCGAATTAGTTTCAAATGAGGGTCAAATTAGTAATTAATTATTAAATAAGGGTCATAAGGGTCAAAAAGCCGGATGCATCAGTTCTCATCCTTTTGAATGTAAGGGAAGGCAGAGGGAGACTATCCAAATCAAGTGAACCAGAAGAGGAACTGGAACTAGAACTAGAAGTATCACTATCTAAGCTATCCAAGATATTGATATTTGTACCAAATTCACGAAAAGAAGCAAATTCCCTTTTCAGAATTCCAATGGGTTCAGCCACTCCTGTTGGAAGGTTTTTCTGGAGTGCTCCTGATGAACTTAGATGTTCATTTTCTGCAATAATTGGAGTAGTAGTCACTTTTCTATTCAATGTAGCTTGTGAATTGCACTCATCTTCATCACTGTCTTCAATATCAATAACAACTCCCCTTCCCAATCTTCTCCCTGCATGCATAGAAAGATATGTTAGTCCCACGTAATACTAAATCTTGTTAGAAATATAATATTTAACTATTCATATACTTTCATCAGAAGTTTAAATTTTTGAGAGAGTTGGCTAATGAGAAAGTGTCTAGAGATGATCTTTGTTGCCCCAGTTCTTCTAATAATAAAAGTTAGCATTTCACCTCAAAGTTATTTGATGACAAGCTTTCACCATATATGTATATTATCACACTTTATTTCTAAAAAAAGCTCTTACAAAAGAGGACACATTGAAAACATAATATAAAACAATTTATGACCCTTCAGGTCAAATTTTTGGGAGAGTTAGTTCGTGTTAGATTTGCCAACAAAATACTTCAAGCAAAAGCTTGGGAAATGCAGAGCTGTAGACTCTGTAACCCAAATAAAACATTGGTAATTTTCCCAACATTCATGGAAAATCCAGCCTTTGATTGAAGATCTATGCTTTCATTAAGTTTAGATATGGTAGGACATCCCATATCCAGGCAAAACAAAAGGTCAAGGAAAAATAAATAAATTATCAAATAGGAGGACTGGCATACAAAAGGTCAATAATATTAAGAATCTGTTTGACATGATGATTTTTTGTTTCCCCACTTTATTTGGCCATAGAAGGATGGAATAAGGATTGAAATACTAATAAATTGACCATCAATAAGGACTCTGCATTATATCAAAATTGACAAAATAAAGCGCCCAAACATAATGTGTCTTGGAATATTTGGGAAAGTAGCATTAATTTTTGTTTTTTTATTTTATTTTATTTTAAAAAATTATATTCAAATGCACATGGAGAATAAAAGTCTTGGAATCTGCATACCTGTAGCACCAAGACCTAGACCATCTTTCTGTCCTGTGCCTGCACCCAAAGAAGCATTAACATCTTCATTCCTTTTCAAAATTGCAGAGCCACGAACATCAGTTTCAATCATTTTCTTCCCCTCATTGAACTCACAAAACTTCCTCTTCCATCTCTCCACCTTCAACAACAAGCTGTTCTCACTCCTCACATCACCAACAACACCTCTCTCACCAACCCATCTCTTCTTTTCAGCCAAAACCTCAATCTTTTCACCTTCCACTTCATCAACAGCATTAACATTTGCATCACCATAATCACCAACCCCTTTTCTCTTCAACTCCGCAAGTTTGCATCTTTCACACTCTTTCACAACCTTAACATCATTATTATTATTATTCTCATCCGATTTCACCGACATCTCATACCTTTCTTCCTTCACCCTCTTCAGCTCCAACTCAGCATTGATCCTTTCCAACCTTTCAAAACCAATTTTCTCTTGGAGCAACTCAATTTCCTTATTCTTCTCTTCAATTTCTGATTTGAGCCTTGCTTCCCTGGCCATCAGGATCTCTTCAACACGGTCAAAATCGCTCGTCCGAAACGTGTCTCGCAACTTTGAAACCAGTTCGGAGATGCTCATGTTGTTTTGCTTCCTCTGGTCTCTCCAGTCACCACGACCCAACAATGGAGCCGACCCATTTTCGGTTTCGGGGCTCTGGTCCATAAGGGAGTACGAAAGGTTCGAAATTTGGAAGTAAGGATGACAGAGAGAAACGAAGGAAGAGAGAGAGAGAGTATGCGTGTGATGTGAGGCTACCTAGGACTGACACGGCTTTTTATTCAAAATTGACGTGTCAGACACACGTGTCCGATACGGACACATTCCGACACGCTCCGACACGCTCGGACACGCGTCCGACACGTGGTCAATATTTGGGGACATGCGGTCAACTCTCCGACACGTTCCGACACGTTTTTCGGACACGCAATCAACCTTTTCTGACACGCAGTCAACGTTCGGACATGCTAGGACAAGTTTTTTTTTTAAAATCTTAATTTATTTTATTAACTAAATAAAAAAATAATTTATAAATTAATTTTTTTCTATTATGAAATATGATATGAAAAATTAACAAAGTACAAAAAAATAATTTTTATTTTTATTTATGTTATGAAATTTAAATATTTGATTAGTTATATTACTTATCATGGACTCTTATATGTATTAAATATAAATTATATTATATATATTAAAAAATTTATTTAATATCAAAACGTGTCACAACGTGTCCAAATATGATATTTTTTAGGATTAACGTGTCGGCATGTCGTGTCGTGTCATGTCCCGTATCCTGTGTCCGTGTCCGTGCGTTACAGTTACAACTTGCAAGTAGGAGTGCTAGCACGGCTTTTTGACCGCTATATCTTTTTCTATAATTAATTATCAAATTAGCCTATTTATAAATTATTTTAAAAATTTAACTTCCTCAAGAAACATAACATCAATTTGTCCTTATTTGATTGTTGATCATGAAACCTACTCGGGTACATCCCTTCTTATTCAGATATATTTTGAAATTTTTATTTATCTGGATACACCCCTCTCTACCCAAGTATATTTCTTGAATCTAAAAAAATATTTGATTATTTACCCGAGTAGAGAGGAGGCTACCCAGATAAATAATCGTACCCTTTCGTTGCATATCACCCGAGGAAAGAGACAGGTTTTATTGGCTTCTACATTCGGCCCAACAGAAACAAAGGCTTCAACAAAATATTTCAGTGTTCCATATTGAGGTGTCACCATGGTGTGTAACCACTAACCACGGTAAACGCCCTGATTTTATTTTTTTTGTTTTATTTTGGTTGTGGCATAATGAAAAAAATGAGTCCTGTTGAATTCGTATGATGTAATAAAAATCACTATAAAAAACGTGGATTAGGAATGGTTTTAGGGATTTTCTTTTGCATTTAGTTTTTACATTGTGAAGGGAAAACATTGGAAACCCTTTGAATGAAATCTCAACTAAAGTAGTATTTCACGTGTGTCAATTGGCAGTTATAAGACTAGGATTAGAGGAAAGTTAAAAATTTAACTTCTACACGTGATAGGATCCATTCTCTCTATAACTAGCTTTAGAGTTGCCAACGGGTACTGGGAATTGCTTGTTGTGTCTACAACTTGAGTTTACGCAAAAATTAACAATGTCAAGCAAAATTAGTGAGGAATGTTTGTGACTAAACTAAAATAGTAACTTGCAAAACATCAAGAAAACATGATTATTTACGCGGATAGCCCCCTCCCTACCCGGGTAAATAATCAAATATTTTTCCAGATTCAAGAAATATACCCGGGTAGGGAGGGGTGTACCCGGGTATCCTTCATGGTCAACGGTCAAACATGGACAGATTGATGTTATGTTTTCTGAAGAGGTTAAATTTTTGAAATAATTTATAAATAGGATCAATTTGGTAATTAATTATTAAAAAAAAGCTATAGTGGTAAAAAAAAACCGTGCTAAATGAATGTTATTAAAAAGGACAAAAGGAGTAATTAAAATGATTTTTCTTTTCTTCTCTTTTACTTTTTTAGCTTCATAAATATAATGATTAATATTTAAAAATTTATTTATATACACTAATAAAAATTTTATGTAGTCCTAACGTGAGATTGATTTGTAACTAGAAATTATATCCTTCCAATTGCAGTGGTATTAAAAAAATTGTTTTATTTTTTAAAACTAACATTATATAAGTAGGATTTATTTTATATTATTTAACAATATAAAAGTAAAAAAGAAAGGGAAAAGAAGAAGATGGGAAAAGGACTAAAAAAGGATCATCTGGAATATAGGAATAACAACGGGTCTAACCCTCCACCATGCTTATAGCTTTTCTCCATTCCGTTCTAAGGCATACTGATACAGCCCAGCCCACTAAAGTATACAAAAGAGATAAAAACAGAAGAGTTTGGGCCTCTGCTGTGGCCTCTAGTGCTGCTGCCCCTACTGATTCAGCAGCAAATGCCCATCCTACCCTCTAACATAATGTAGAGCTGGCACCAATTGGTTAAGAAGGGAAGCATGGTGCTGCAATAACCATTGAGTAGCATTTTCTGGACTGGAATTTAGGAGAGCGTGGAGTCTCTCGAATACTCCTCATTATCTTTTCTTTCTGTTGCTTTTACCTTTCCTTTTATGTGTGTTTTGCTATTTGAGATACATTGAGTGGAATACTGTTAATTTGCTTCAAGGAGTGATTGAATTACATACTGTAATACATATACAGATCCATCAATATAACGATTTGTGTCTTTTTTCCAGAATTATTTGTGTGGTTTGATTTTATTATTGAAAGGTCTGTATCAAGTGGTATCAGAGCTCCGATCTAGGAGCTCTGTGGATGGTAGTGACGCGTCATATGGATCAACGGTTAGTTATCTTGGAGGATGGACAACGCAGGAATGACGAAAGACAAGAAACGTTAGCGCGTCGAGTGGAAGCTACTGAGCTGAGCTTGGCTGAAATATTGCGTCGTTTAGACACGATAACCCAAACGATGCGAGAGAGAGAAGGTCGTAGCCGGTCAGGAAGTAGAAGGTCACAGCATAGCAATCACTAATATGAAGGGAATGTGGACGGTGATAGGTTTGAACAGAGAAGGGTCCCATTTAATCATAACCATCGACTACTCGAAATCTCCACGTTCTCCGGTCAGGATGCTTACAGTTGGTTAAGCAAAGTCGAGAGGTACTTTGTCATGAACGGTTTTGAAGAGGTAGAGAAAATTACCGCGGTTATGGTGGTTCTTGAAGGGGAGGCATTACATTGGTACCAGTGGTGGGATCAAAACGCTGCAAACACGACTTGGGTACAATTTCGTAGAGAACTCATTAGTCGTTTTCAGCCTTATATCCTCGACAACCCTTACCGTGCCCTGTATACGTTGAAGCAAACTGGAACCGTGACTGAGTTTCGGATGGAATTCGAGAAGGTAGTAGGAGCATTGCGGTTTGGGGACGATGAGCTGCTCAAGGGTGCTTGGTTGAACGGAGTCAAAAACAACATTCGTGAGGAGTCGCTAATGTACCTTTTGATTGGATTGACGGAGATGATCAAGCTTACAGTGAAGATCGAGAAAAGGAACCAGGCTTGGTATGAAGAGGGGATTGGGCCAGCAAGTCGGGCCCAAGTGGCTGGAACCCCCAAATACAACTCAGCTCATCGATTGGGCCTGGGCCCAAATGACTCCAAATTTGGGACCCAATCACTATCTGGCATGGGTACATCCAATTCGACGCCCACTAACAATGAAGGTTCCAGAATGACGAACACAACGAAGGGATCTGCAATCCCTAATTCTTATGAAGTTGGGGGTCGTGTGCAAGAGAGCCAAGGGAGTACGAACAGAAGGTTGTCTCAGGCTGAGTGGCGAGATAGGCAGAGGAAGGGCACATGTTTCAAGTGTGATGAGAAGTGGAATCCTGAGCACATGTGCAAGGTGGGACAGCTTCTTTTGCTGATACTCGATGACGAAGAAGGAGATGCAGCTGAGGCTCAGGACGATCAACCGGACGTAACACCGGAGGCAACCATGGAGGAAGAGGAGGTAGCGTTGCAACTGTCGATGCAAACCCTTATTGGGCTTTCGTTGAATCACTCGTTAATGGTGCGGGGGGGAGATTCAGGGAAGGAAGGTTTTCGTTTTAGTAGATAGCGGTGATTGTAGGAAATTCTTTTTGGTCATGTTAAATGATAGATGATAAACCCATAATTAATATATGCAATGATAATGATAGTTAATGTGGCAGGAAAGTGAGTAACACAAACTCATTCGTGATTAAGTATGAAAAAGGTTTTACCACCAAATAAGAGGAACAACTCAAACAATCACCATGCCATGAAGCCTCTTGTATGTATAAATATTTTGTGGAAATGCTGCTGGTGTGTGAAATGTTCTTAGTTATATTTTTGTATCAATTTTTGATTGGGCCGGTGGTTTATTTCTTTTTCTTCCCTAACATGTTTCGAAGGTCTAGAACCCTCAATTTCAAAAAAAAACAAAATTGCTTGGTCCGACACATGGAAAGGTGATAAAGTGGGCTTAATTGGTTTTGAAGATGTGCATGTACTTTATAAGACTTGGAATTTGGATATCCTTGTAATATAAAACCTTCACACCATCTTCAAAATCAAAGTAATTTTTCAAGATTCCCTTTCCTTTATATTCAAGCATTGAACTTCTCTCTCTATCAAAAATAGGAAGAAAAAAAAAGGACTTCTTGATTTATCAAATATATCCTAGTTGAGCCATATTCTTGAAAGTTTCAAACAAAAATTACATTAATCAAGTTTATTACTTCAAAGTTTCTTTTATTTCTTATAAGTTTCTCATAAACTGCATCAAACTAACTACAACACTAAGTGTGACTTAAGAAATAGAATCTATAATTTTACTCTGACACCAAATGTTTACCGCTAAACCAATAGTTATAATTAAGGATAAACAAATTCTCCTTTTAATGCGGAAGTTTTATTTGGTGGAGCAACTCACATGAGTCACATCACTGAGCATTGGAATCTGTGATATATTTTTTATTTTGTTTTTCCTAACCAATTAATGGGTCCCATCAAAAATCTCTCTCAGCTGCAAAAAAAGAACTTCTCCCCTCGGAGAAGTTGTTTGCCCATTAATTAATCATAAGAGTGCAACTTCGCTTAAAATTTCCAGCAACAGATAATTTTGCAAAAAGTTTTTGTTCCGAACTGCGTTGACAATTGGGTTTATAAATGGTATTCTAGGAATTTTGGAGATACAAAGAAGGGTAAAATGTGTATCATTTAAAAATTTTAAGAGAGAAAAAATAGATAGATAAAAGAGGTAAGAGAGTTGACAAAAAAATAAAAGTGTGAGTTTCATCTCTTTGTGAGAGTGAAAAGATATAAGTTGTGTCATTTAAAAGAATAAACATTTTTTTCCTATCAAGAAATAAACGTTTATTTTTACTGGAATTGGGAAAGGAATCAAATTTCATTATTGAAAAATATAAACTAATTGTTTGCCTCTCTGTCGTTGTCTGGCATCATTAATCACATAAGATTTTTGTCTGGTACATGCTTGACTTAGGGACTTGAATGAATGCACTGAAAGCATGCTCGATGTGCATGCGTCGAATGGAGTCAAATTTTTTGAAAAATTAAATCGAATTGGTTTAAATGGTTCGTTTCGAAAGTGGTTTGGTTTGATTCAGTTCAAAATTAATTCGGTTCAGAAGTGGTTCGGTTCGGTTGGAAATATTCGGTTCGGTTCGGTTCGATTTGGAACTCGTTCGGGTCGACTCTATTTTGAAAATAAAATAAAAATAAAAAATAAAGTTATAAAAATCAATTTGATTCGGTTTGAAAACGGTTCGGTTCGGTTCAGAAACGGTTCGGTTCGGTTCAAAATGGTTCGTTTCTTAAATTGGTTCTAAAAACTGGTTCGGTTCATGCACTGGTTCTTTAAGAACCGGTTCAATTCATGAACCAGTTTTTAAAAACCGGTTATTTTAAGGACGATTCGATTCCATTCATAATTCAATTCAATTTTTTTTTTTGATTATTTTGGATATCCCTAGCTGTCATTTCATTATAATACGAAACGGCTTTGCATCTATGGAGTGAAGTTTCCTTTTATGCACCTAAGACAAAAATATAATGGAGAGCCCATTATTTTTCTTTTATGAGTA
Organism: Gastrolobium villosum; assembly: GCA_032173675.1. Lineage (NCBI taxonomy): Eukaryota > Viridiplantae > Streptophyta > Magnoliopsida > Fabales > Fabaceae > Gastrolobium > Gastrolobium villosum. The sequence continues at coordinate 8,239 of JAVKPL010014967.1, read as the reverse complement.
TATGACATGAGGGGAACACTTCCGTAGTAATACTAGAAGTGTTTTTTTTTTTTTTTTTGGTTAAATACTAGAAGTGTTTTACCCAATAAGAATATGCCTTTTTCTGTGGAACCCTTGCATATTTTTTTAACAAACGTTTGATAGAGAAATTTTTTTATTTTTTTATAAGAATAATAATTTCTAAAAGTATATTGAGAAAATAAATTTATCAAGAAATATATGCAAAAAATTATTTTGGTAGGCAAAAAATATTATATATTAGGAATATTACTCAAATTAATGTTGGGTAATTTTACAAAAATAACCTCTTAGAAATAACCCACATTCCTCAGTTTTCTTCCATTAGCGTTTACTTGCAAAATTGACCAATACAGTCTAGTAATTTATGAAAACATTCCTCAGTTTTCTTCCATTAGCGTTGTTACTTGCAAAGTTGACCAATACAGTCTAGTAATTTATGAAAAGAGCTTCCGCGTTTAATTAATCAAATACACTGCACTTATTATTGTATATATGTTAATACATTGAGTGAATACGAGACGTTATATTTCCAAAAAATAAAAAAAAAATTACATTAATCAAGTTTACTTCTTCAAAGTTTCTTATAACTATGTACGATTTTATTTATTTAAAGTTTCCAAAAATCTACATCAAGCTTAACGACAACACTAATTGTCACTTCCGAATTAGAATCCATAATTTTAGTGAAACTATTTATAATTTAACACTAAGCCAAAAGTTATAATTAATTGTAAGAGTTCAACTTCGCCTAAAGTTTCTCATAACCACATCAAACTTAAGAGGTTACACCCATTTCCAGTTCCATGATTTGGCATCTTAACCTTATCAAATCATAAAGGTCACATCAACACATGATACAATCATAGCGTACATATTCAGTAGTTGTGGCCTTGTGGCTGAGCCATAAACACATATAGAAAAAGCAGAAATACAAAAGGGTTTGTTACTACCGACACATATTAACCATATAGTACATAAAATTGGTTCATAGAAGGTGCTCGTTACTGAAAGATAACCTTCAACCGGAACGGTCAATATTGTGCCACTGTTCCACACAAATTTACCTAAATGTCACGTTCTTGAACTATTTTTCCAAATTGCCATGCAGGCAAGGTCGCTTCTGACACAGGCGAACTATGCATGATGATGTGTTAGGAAGCTGGTGATGTCAGAGTTCGCTTCTGACACAAGCGACCTCTGCTCCATTTTTATTTTTATTTTTAAATTTGATACTTGTTATCCACTAAAAATGTGACACGTCAGCAAACCGAGTTCGCGTGTGTCAAAAGTGAACTTGCCCCCGTGGCAGATTGGAAAATAAGACTGTTTGCGTGGCATTTAGGTAAAAAAATTGGTGAACAATGGCATTTTGGTGAATTACCCAATATTGTGCTTACATAATTCTAATGATGATAACGAAGAGGAACCAAGTAGAGCTCAGTTTTTCTTCTCACAGTTGCACCAAAGGACTCTGTCATATCAAATTCTTCATGGTTCATTCCATTGGGAAGTTTCCAATCAAAATGATAAAGCATTTTAGCAAGTGGTATCTCAACATTTGGCATGGCAAATGTCATTCCTGGGCATATCCTCCTTCCAGCACCAAATGGTATGTATTTAAAATCTGAGCCTTTGTAATCAATAGGGCAATCAAGAAATCTCTCAGGTTTGAATTTTTCAGCCTCAATCCAATGCTTGGGGTCTCTTCCAATTGCCCAAAAGTTGACAATGACCTTGGTCTTAGCAGGTATTTAATACCCCATGATCACACAACTCTCACTAGTTTATCTTGGAATCAGCAGTGAAAGAGGTGGGTGCAGCCTCAAGGTTTCTTTGATGACTGAATTTAGATATTTTACTTTGAAGGTCGGCCGGTCCCTGATGGACATGACCTCCTTCAAGTATTTTCTTCGGACGTTCGCCTAGTCTCCTCCTCCGCCCATTACTCCACTAATCACATTACATTCAAATTCTGCTTCAGGGAAAGTCTCACCTCTATCGTCGACCTCTTTGCCTTTGGCACTACGGTCCTGCCTTTGATCCTTTCTGTCTCCTCTCCTCGGACTTCGGCTTTGGCTTCGGCTTTTTTGTCTTTGTTTGTTATTTTTCTTCCCCTGTGTACGGATTATGTACTGTTTCAACTTCCCTTCTCTCACGTGTTTTTTGATTGCATCTCGAAGGTCCCAACAGTCGTCCGTAACATGGCCGTTTTGGTCATGGAATGCACAGTATTTACTTTTGTCTAGTCCACTCTTTGCTTTGAGGGGACGAGGTCGGTCGACATTTCGCATTTCTGTTTGAGCTACCTCCTTCCAGATCTTAGACCTGGGCATGTTCAGCGGTGTGTAGTCTTGAAATTTCCTCCTAGGAGAGCGATCTTCTGCCCTCTTCTCACGAGTTTCGTTTCCTCTTTTGGGCCCCTTATGATCCCGATCTCTACCGTTTTTCTTATTCGGACTCCTTCGTGACAGGCTTCGTCCTCGAGATTCGACGTAAACCTCTTGCATGTCCTCAACGTCGATGTATTTATCCGACCTACGTCGGAATTCCTCGAGGTCATTGACCGGGTTCTTGTAGATTGATCTTGCAAGAGGGGAGTCACCATCTAATCCTGAAATGATTAAATGGAGGTGGACGGCTTCGGTGAGGCCCTGGACCTTGAGCGCGGCATCTTTGAATCGGTCGAGGTATTTTCTCAACGATTCGTTGTCCTTCTGGCAAATTCTTCCCAGAGCATATGCCGGCATAGGATGCACTTTGCTTGTTGCGAAGTTAAGACGGAAAGTCCGGGCTAAGTCCTCAAACGAGTCAATTGAATTCCTGGGAACCCTGGTTATCTAGGTCATTGCCTGTCCCGTCAAGGTCGTTGCGAAGATTCTAGCCTTAATGGGTCCTGTGATCCCATTAAATAACATTTCAGTCTTGAAGGCCTCCAAATGGGCTTCCGGGTCCTGACTCCCATCATATGGGGGTATTCTCGTGCTCTTGAACCTTGGCGGAATAGCCAAGTTCATGAGTCTTTATGTGAATGGGCTATCATTAGCCTCATCATCATCCAGGTAATTTTCATTATTGAAGTTGTTCTGGCCTCCGCCCTCTTGCTGGTTGCCGAGGTGAAGGGCAAGATTTTCCAGGACATTTCCATCGGCAGCAGTGGCGGTATAGTGTTATGTCCCACCATTGCCAGCATTAGCATTTCCACCAGCATTTTGATGCAAGTTTCCTCCATTCTGGGCTTGCGCACCACCTCCAGTTCCGCCATGAGGGTTCCGGTTTCTTAACTCGGTTTCGAGTGCCGTCATCCTCTCCGCGTCCAATCGTTGTTGGGTTAGGAATTTTCCATCTCCTGCATCCGTTGAAGGATCGCCCCCATAGCCATTGTGGTGACATTTGGTGGTTCAGGTGGGCGGGTTGCAGCTGTTGTGTTTCCGATTTGAGATCTAGGAGTCGGCCCTTGTAGTCCGACCCCTTCGACCTGAACGTCCACCAAGACAGGAGAAGCGGTAGCCTGAAGCTGCTCCAATGCAGATTGGTGCGACGATGTCTGAGCGTTGCCAGACGTGGAACGAGTGTTCGTCATTGTGGTATGGAAGTCGAATTTTACCGATCCCCACAGACGGCGCCAATGTTAGGTCCGAGATAGACCGTATTGCTATACCGTATGGTATGCGCTCAGAGATAGTGTATATCAACTGTATACTAGGCTTAACGCCGAGGTCCCAATCACTGCGCACACGCAATAGGCTTTATAACCAAGGAGTGGTGTGTGCTCAATGTGAATGGGATAAGCTAAGTAATCGAGAAGTCAATTCCTGGGATGTTTGAGCTCTTATTTATAGGATTACCTGGCTAGGTTTCCAGCCCCCTGAGCTCCCCCATCTTAGTCGGATCCACCCTCCTTCTGTTGAGATCCTATCCGCCTCAATAGCCCTGAATCAGTGATTGTTCCAAGCTGTTGAGATACTTCAGAATCTCCTAATGAGATCTTCTAGGGCGGCAGTATCAGACTGTTATCTCATATCCATAACAGGTCAAAACTTAACATGACAATTTCCTCCGTTTCATTTTATAAATTTTGTCCTTAAGACGATAAAACAAAACAGAAAATTTCTTTGACGAGACTTTGTTTACGATATGTAATTATTTAACATAGAAGGTTTCATTTCAGTGCGAACATTATTATTACATTAAACGACTTCAACAATGTCCACACATCATAATAATAGCTCTTATAAAGAACAATTCTAATCATCTGACAAAAGTCATATAAAATGGAGAGACATTTGTGTAAGACCTTTAAATAAATTTGGTAGACTAATCAATTTTCAACCTACACATTGATATTTTATATTAAATAATTACATCAATATTTGTGTCATATGATAATATGTTGATAATTAAGTGGTTAAATCTGTTTATCAAAAAAAAGAAAATGGTTAAATCTATTCAACTTGTGTAAATAAGATCTACATAAAACTTGATGCACTCTAGAGTTTGTTTGGATCATTTGTTTTTGTTTTAAGATAGAAACAACTTTTAAGCTAAAGCTAAAAAAAAGAGTTTAAAAAAAAGGATTTTATTAATCTCATGTTAAAGGAGATAAGTTATCTCATGTCATAGAGATAAATTTATGGGCTCTACCATCTAGAAAAAAAAGTGAGACAGTTATCGAATAGTGTTAGAAGAGAAATTTACCACATGTAACATAAGAGTAATTTTTCCTTAAAAAAAAAAGTTAAAAGATGTTTGGTGGTTACTTAAAAAAGTTAGCTTAAAAGCATACTTTCCAAGACAAGCCTCTCTCTTCTATTTCTCTGTAGCTCTTTATTACAAAAAAAACCACACAATTCAGAAAAAATCTAATAAGAGCTTAAAAAAAAGTTTCTCATAAGAGCTTTTGTCTTTTGTTTTTTTCTTTATTATAAAAAATGAGTTTCTCATTATAAAATTTTTTCTCAAAACCTGCTTGACCTAACTTCTGCTTATAAGAAAAATAAAAGCATACAAACAAACACTAAGGTTGACCGTGACTCTAACACAAACCTGCCCTTAACCATGGGGTCTCCTCACTTTAAATGATAGTCATTTTAAGTAAAATCATTATTATTTATTTAATATTTGAATTAAAAAAAAAAACGCTCACTTTATATATCGTACCATAATTTGGATTGTGTAACTATTTTTCTCATCGTAAAATACAGTTGTTTTGACTAAAACACACAATTCTATGTTTTTGAAAGAAGGACAAACATTAATCCCCCAAACATTATATTAAATTCATTGAGTTCTATCATGCCAAATAAATTTAGATAATATTAGGTCTACCTTAGGGGAAAATACTATTTCCAACGAAAAGCTTTCTACTAAACCATTAGGAGTAGTTACATGATAATTAAGTCTGGCAGGAAAGTGAGTAACACAATCTCATTCATGATTCACTGTATAAAAAAGTTTTCACCCCCAAAAAGATTTCATCACCAAACACGTCTGGTGTATGAAATGTTCTCTTAGTTCTGTTCTATCAATTTTTTGATTGGGCTGAGGGTTGATGGTTTGTTCCTTTTTCCTCCTTAACATGTTTCGAATGTTAAGAACCCTAAAAAATTCAAAATCTTTTTGCTTGGCCCGACACATGGAAAGGTCATAAAGTGGGCTTAATTGGTTTTGAAGATGTGCATGTACTTTATAAGACTTGGAATTTGGATATCATTGGAATAAAAAACCTACACCCCCATCTTCAAATTAAGATTGTGATTTTTCAATATTTCCTTCTTCTTCTTTTTTTTTTTTTTTAATATTCAAGCATTGAACTTCTCTCTCCATTAAAAAAAAAAAACAAAACACAAAAAAACAAAAAAAGACTTTTGAGGAAAAATGGGAATGATTTATCAAATATATCATCCTTGTTGAGCCATAGACTTGCAAGTATCAAACAAAAAGTTACATTAATCAAGTTTACTTCTTCAAAGTTTCTTAAAAAAAGGAATTAGAATTATAATCATGTACGATTTTATTTCTTTAAAGTTTCTCAAAAACTACATCAAGCTTGATGAGTGATGACAACACTAATTGTCACTTACGAATTAGAATCCATAATTTTACTGACACTATTTATAATTTACCACTAAACCAAAAGTTATAAACTTATAATTTCCCATACCCACATCAAACTTAAGGGGTTACACCCATTTCAAGTCCCTTGAGTTGGTATCTCAAGCCTATCAAATCATAAAGCTCACATCAATACATGATACAATCATAGCATAGATATTCAGAAGTTGTGGCAGAGCCATAAACACAGATGGACAAAACATAAACGCAAAAGGGTTTGTTAGTCCCGACACGTATTTAACTATATACTGCATAAAATTGGCACAGAGGGTGCTCATTCCTGATAGATAACCTTCAATATTGTGCTTACATAATTCTAAGGATGATGATAACGAAGAGGAACCAAGTAGAGCTCAGCTTTTCTTCTCACAGTTACACCAAAGGACTCTGTCATATCAAATTCTTCATGATTCATTCCATTGGGAAGTTCCCAGTCAAAATGATAGAGCATTTTAGCAAGTGATATCTCAACATTTGACATGGCAGATGTCATTCCTGGGCATATTCTCCTTCCAGCACCAAATGGCATATATTTAAAATCTGTGCCTTTGTAATCAATTGGGCTATCAAGAAATCTCTCAGGTTTGAATTTTTCAGCCTCAATCCAATGCTTGGGGTCTCTTCCAATTGCCCAAAAGTTGACAATGACCTTGGTCTTAGCAGGTATTTGATATCCCATGATTTCACAACTATCACTATTTTCTCTTGGAAGTAACATTGGAAGAGGTGGGTGCAGCCTCAAGGTTTCTTTGATGACTGAATTTAGATATTTTAGTTGATGAGTGTCTGCCTCATCAACATCTCCTTTGCTACCACATACCCTTCTTACTTCAGCTTGTGCCTCTTGCATAACCTTTGGGTTCTTCATCAGTTCTGACATAGCCCACTCTATAGTAGTTGATGATGACTCACTCCCACCAATGAACATATCCTGTCAATGATGGAATTAGCTCTGATTTGTCCAACAAGAATTAGGATATTAGCAAATGCAGGCACCCTCTAATGCAATGTTACCACCCTTGGAGAAAGGATTTGATGATCTTACTTCTAAGAGTTTGTAGCCTCTCAATATGGAAATCTCAAGTTAAAGTTCTATACATCTTAAATTATGTATCTACTTGACTACAATCAAGGGTTAGAATTAGATAGAAAGCCATCATTAAGTTCGCTTTCTTGTTTTTATCATAAGTCTTAACACTGGGAAGGAGGAGTACCAAAATTTCATACTTTTGTGTTAAGATGTTAGAGAAATATGACAGTTGTCAATATTAGTTTTACCTTATAATAGTAATGGAAACAAAGATTTACTATAAAAGGGGGAATTTAATTGTTAGCATTACCAAGAAAAAAAAAATGAATCCTTTCATGTGACATAAGATCATATGAGAGAATCTATCCAAATACAAATAACGGTGATAGAAAAATGCATTAGAATAAAAAATTACAAAATGATAACTGTTGGTTTCTATTTTACCGGTTGAGATCTCTCATATCACAGCATATCATAGAAGAGAATCAATTCCGAAAAAATTGGGGTTTCCTTCAAATTTCCAAAACTAAAGTACTAAATACTGATTTGATAGATTTGGCTAGCTCCATCATAAACAAGGAGAACAGCTCTGAGATTCTCATCAGTCAAGTGCAATCCAAGGTCATTTTGCTTTTGAATTGATAGTAGAACATCAACTAGATCCTCCTCTGATTCACAATGACCCCTCTTGTTTTCTTTGTGTTCCTTGATGATGTTGTCCAGTATCCTATCAAATCCATTCCTGAGCCTTTGCAATTTAGCTCTAATCCTAGTAATAAATGGAAGCACTTTGATTGAAGGATAGAGATCAGCAACAGAGAAACCTCCTGCTAGATTTAATACTGCCTCTATAGTTGATATGAATGATTCTCTGGTCTTTGCACTTTTTACCAATAATACTTCTAGCTGTTATGGCATTGGTCATTAAGAACATTTCTTTACTTAGATTGATAACCGATCCTTCATTTTCAGAGATTGTTCTGATGAGAGCTGACACCTCTCTTCCCTTAAGTAACTGAATGATTGAACTCTCTTAGCAATGGCAACTCTATGGTACATATTTTTCTTAGTTGCCTC